>JAQOWM010000600.1:65000-82500 GCA_029041755.1 Resseliella maxima | reverse complement strand
TTATATTTGCCATTGTGTGTGCTTCTTTTTTCGATTTTTCTTGCTCATTTTATTTCATCTCATGTGTTCACTTTTCGTTCAGTGATGTTTCAGTTCGAGTGACAGCAAAAAGCATTTGACCAACTTGAAATACAAAACAATGCCGGGGTAATTGCTGTCGTATGTTCTTGTACGATTCTTTGGATATTCTTAACGTCCGACACGTTTTTTTCCCCTGTTTTGTTCACATAGCCATTAACTGTGTTTGCTGGTGGAACATGGTGTCGCTGCTGCTGTAGTTGCTCTTTTTTTTTCATTCTCTCCC
The DNA here is from genome assembly GCA_029041755.1 of Resseliella maxima. Lineage (NCBI taxonomy): Eukaryota > Metazoa > Arthropoda > Insecta > Diptera > Cecidomyiidae > Resseliella > Resseliella maxima. The sequence goes on along the minus strand of JAQOWM010000600.1, from coordinate 82,196 downwards.
TCCCTCTCTCTCTCTTTCTCTCTTATCTGTTTAGCCGTTCCAATGAAAATGCATGTAAAATACACAACGTGAACAAAATTGCAAAATAAACATGATAAGAGTTGAAGGGAAATTTTGTGTTCAGTATGCGGTGTGCGGTGTTCAGTGTGCGGTTGCTTGTGAAAACTAAAATTATGGGAAGAAATGTGTGCAAAACATTCATATGACAGGGTCAGTAGTGTCAACTGCTTTGGGTGTATTCATTTTATTTTAAGGTTTTATGAAGCAAAAAAAAAAAAAAAAAAAGACACGAGCAAGAGAAATAGAAAGAAAAAAAAAAACATTATTTGTTCATGTATTACAAGATCGTTCAACGGTTTTTTCGATGTCTTTTGGTTGAATGGTCATTTCAAGTTATTCGTTTTTCATCAGTTTACACAATTTTCTTGTTTTTTCCCCATCCATTGAAACCTACTGATGCCAGAGTTATTGACCAGGTCATTGCCTACAAGTCACCAATGATGATAACAAACGACAAAAACGGCAAGGACAACAAATAACATATCAACTATAAAACCATTTACTTTCTTTTTTCTCTCATAAATATATCGTGAGTTTTGCATTTACGTGTCGGAAAATGAGCTGGATAAAATCGATCGGTCAAATCATAAATTTGTATAGCCAGTTCAACAAAACCAACACCAACATCAACAACAAAAATTGTGCATGAAAATATCGTGTTATGCGTTCGTAAAACGACAATTGGGCCACTTCATAGCATTCAGAAACTTTGGTCCTAACATAATCACAAAAACTTTATTGTTGCTTAGTCGCCTTGCCATTTTTACTAGCCGTCTTTTCATTGGCATTTTCTTTCTCATTCAATGTCTATGATTGTTGCAGTATAAAATAGGAAGAGAGAAGGAGAGACAGAGAGTGGGAGAGAGAGAGAGAGAGAGACAGGAAGAGAAAAAAAATAACCACCGAATATAACATCTTTTATATACAGGATGGTTGAATCGTTTCGATACATATCTTGCATCGAACTTGTTATGATTTCATATGGGGAAGGTTAGATTGTTATAGATGTAGGTTTCGTTTTACCGGATATGTGCACCATATAAACGAAACGAAATGAAATGAGAAAACACCATACACCATAAAAAGATTGATCTAAAAAGCAAATAATTTTCTTGCAAACACTTGCTTCACATTCAAGTAGCACTTTTATAGAATCTTATGTTCAAACATTTTGTTGTTGTTGTAGTTATTAAGTAAAGCGCAATTGCCTGAGCATGAGAAAGAGAAAAAGAAGAGAACGATAGAGAAAGCGAACGAAAAAAAAGAGAGAGGGAGAGGGAGGGAGAGAGAGAGAGAGAGAAAGAGAAAGAAAGAAAGAGAGAGAGAGAGAGAGAGAGGGGGGAGAGAAAGAGAGAAAGAGAGAAAGAGAGAGAGAGAGAGAGAGAGAGAAAATGAGAGAACGGAAAGACGAGAGAACGAAGATGTAATACAATTTTTCTGTTGGTCCCAATAAAACAGTTTGTCGTGTATCCGTTCGGATATTTTGATTTTTCTGTGCGGTCTTAGCCACGGGAAATTATTCTCTTGGGCATGAACGCCAGTTTCGATTTCATCATAAAGCAAGTGTACAAAGTTTCGATATGAGAATGAAACATGCATTTCATGTCTGGTGCATTGCCATCGTGAGCATAAACGAGCTATTCGCTTGAAACCAAATTTCATTTGATACTTTACCAAATAATAACTTTGTGAATGTTGTCAAAAGCATACAATGTTCGTATCATTTTTAGATTTTCATTTCATCAAATGATATGGTATTGATTAAACTGATGTCTAAGTTTTATTGCATATCAAAATGTGTTGATTTGATGTTAAAAAGTACATTCAAATGTCATTTTGTCATTTATGTTCGCAATGCGCACACACACACACACACACACACACACACACACACCACACACAGTTGAATATACTGTTACAACTTATCAAAACATTTAATGAAATTTAGAATATTTTCTAAATTCATTAAAATCGCAAATGAAATTCTACATTTGGTTCTTTAATTTAACTTGAAGTGACATTGTTTGCATGAAAATATCATATCACACGCATTATTAACAAACTTTACCATCCATGTATGTTTGTGCTTTTATTTGTACGAACGTACGAAAAGTTTTCTCGAAAATTCAAACATTTTATCGTCCGTGAAATGTGATGTGGAAATGTAATATATGTAAATTGCAAAATGATTTTCTTTGAATTACACGAGTCATTGAAATTTTGTTATTATTTTGTGAATTGTTTTTGTGTGTGAAATGAAGTTTAAATCCGATAAAGTTACTATTTCAATTAGTAATCATTTTGGTCTTTTTCAGGGAATGTCTATCAATTAGAGAACAGAATAAGTTAATGGTAAAAATGCGAAACTAATCGATATGAAAAATTGCAATGCAACAAAAAATTGCATATGCGAATTGATACATTCATTTCATATTATCAAGCTATCAATTTCAGTTTTATTATGATTCTCAAGCATTTCCTTACGTTTCTCTCTCTCTAAGGAATTTCCGTCTTTCAAAATAGCATTGAATGCTTGGAGTTTTCATCGAAGAATTAGAAGTTTCTTTTTTTTTCAAATTTCAAGCACAACAATTTTGAAATTCTTCGAAATGGATGGTGACAAATAAGTTTATTGCTATATGCTAAGGTGTCAACCGATGAAGTTTCATTTGAAAAACAAAACTTCATATGGAATGTTTGAAAAGACGCGAAATGATTGCATGAATTGAGTGACAATTCTCAAGCTTTGGAATTATGTCATATCGCTTGGGTATAGAAAACACCAAATGCATGAAACACGTTCGAAGACAGTCGATGAGATGTAAAAATGTCCATAAAAAGTTATATTTATCCAATGACGACAAGACCTGACATTGTTTGTTCGGTCCAATTTGCGGCAATATATTTACAGAAATCATATGGGCGGAACGGATGTTCACATATCTAGCGGAAAAATTTGCGGCAAGTTCAATAAAAGTCAAATCGAAAATTGTTTGCACAAATAAAATTGTCATGAAAATGGTTTGCTGATGGTGATAAAGGGAGCGTGAGAGGAAAAATGTGGAATCGAATGCGTGGCAAAATGAAAGTTATCCGATTGACATAATGAAAGGAAGAATACACGATTTGTTGTCGAAAATGTAATTTTTGCAAGAAATATAAAAGTATTTCGAAGAGGTTTTGGTTTTTCTTTTTGATTTTCTATCGAAGAAGTTTCGAGTGTATCACATGCGGTTTACATGAGTTGAAACACGCGCCACACGCAACATATTGCAAGGCAAAGTAAATATTATTTGGGTTTTGTTGGTTTTTTTTTTCTTTTTTTTTTTTTTTTTGGGAAAATTCTAATAACACGTTCATAGACTTTCGAAACCACACACATAATCTCAATGCTTGTATTAATATGTTGTCGTTCGATTGTGTTTTTCCATTGTTTGTGTCTTGTACATCATCTACATGCCAAATGTATAACACACAATTGTGTGTGTTAATACAAGTTACAAACTCAGCTAAATATGCTTGTGCATGTGTGTGTGTGTGTGTGTGTGTTGAAGCGAACAATAAACAGAAATCGCTCCGAAAAAAAGTCGAATGTAAAAGGAGTGGAAGAGGATGGGCAAAAGGGCCGTGGAATGCTTTTTGTCAAAAGACAGTGAAAACCTTTTAAAAAGAGGTTAATAATGTTGAGTCACGTAAACTTTTACGAGTACACCACATACACACTCATACTCATTCTCATTCTCATATTCACATGAAAGCGCATCCACGTGTTCCTTTTACTCATTTTCTTACTTCGTCACACCCTTTTACTGTCTTACTCACTCACATTTGCACTCTCTCTTTCTCTCTCTCTCTCTCTCTCTCTCTCTCTCTCTCTTCTCTTTCTTTCTCTCTCTCTCTCTCTCTCTCTTTCACACACACTCACACTCTTTCTCCTTCTCCTACCTCTGTCTTCTTTAATTTGTTGAACATTTCTTTGCCTCATTACTTTGTAATGACATGATAATGGTATGCTTAGCAATTTTGCATCGTCTTTTTGCTACATTTCACTCTCATCGTCCAATTTTGCAAAAAATTGCCATAGAATTGGATTCATGTTACTTCTTCGTTTACTTTCAATACAACTTTTACGAACCAGTAAACTTTTCAAACAAGCATTTTTGATGTGTCGATGTGTTTGTAGCTTATTTGAATTTGATATAGTTCTCTCTCTCTCTCTCTCTCTCTCCCTCTCATTCTCTTCCCATGGCATTGCAATTAAAACTAAAATGCTCATAAAAATGCTCGGGATTTTACGAATGAATTCACAATGTAAAGGAATTGTTCTTACGAAATGGCCGCACCCAATAAGTGGTTTTCTGCTTCTTTGATGTCTCAATGACCAAGGTACGTACAATGCGTACTTGAGTTTGTTGAGATGTGGCAAAGAGAATATGATCTATTACATTTGAAGTGAGTATTACATTTAGTCTGAAAATGTGGACATTTTTCTAAGAAAAATCTTTTGTTTAAACAAAAATAGCGAATGAAAGCCAATTAGCATGGCCTTTTGAAAATCATACAAATAATCAGTTTAATTATCTCATTTTCCATTCTATGATATTATTATATTGCAATTTATTTGAAAGCATTGAATTTAAAATGTTATAGTTTTCAGTGCATGAGGCATTAAAAATGTTTAAAATGAACACAACAGAAATATGTATGCAATTGAATTTCAAATAGAATTCTAGTCACATCGGTTTCACTTTACTTTGAATCTCATAAATGAAATTGTGAAATCACAATTTGTTTCAAATAATATTGATTGCAACCATATTCAGACCTACAGAAGTTTCAAATGTTCCTAATTTCTGCAAATATTTCAATGATTGCATTAAAATTTGTTTCAAACATTTCAATGAGGATGATTATAGTTTGGAACAGTGTTATGTTTTGTTTTATTTTATTTTGTTTTGAAATATTCACTTTAATAAATCCAATCGCAACCGTGCAACTTTAAATCTAACTTTCAACTTTCAAATTTCTTTTGATTCGCTTGGTGTGCATGTGTAAAGAAGCGTTTCCAACCATGAGATATTGATACAAAGCATCGTTCATCCAACTTCTCTTCCTTTATAACTATCTCTCTCTCTCGCCCTCTGTTTCTCTCTCTCTCTCTCTCTCTCTCTCTCTCTTCGCCCTCTCTCGCTCTCTCTAGCTCTCTCTAGCCCTCTCTCACTCTCTCTCTCTCTCTATCTCTCGCCATCTCTCGCCGTCTCTCTCTCTCTCTCTCTCTCTCTCTTCTCTTCATCTCTCTCTTTCTCTCGACCCAATTGCTTACATTTGAATCTTCTGGGTGTTGTATGGAATGCGGATGTTATTCAGAATAGTTGTACTCGGTTATCCACCGCAAATATGTACTGAATTCGTTTGAAAAGTTTTCATTGAGCTGCTACTAAGAAATCAATATTTGCTTTGGTCATTGCTATCAAGTTTTGTAAACAAACAAATAAATAAACAAACAAAAAATTGTCTAGTTTATGCAGTTTAGTCTTTTGAAACCCAAATACCGTACGGTACATTTGCAAAACGGTCAATGTTCACTGCAGTGAACCGACCAAATGTAACTATTTAGACAATTTACTAGAATGAGTTTTGTTGTTCGTCTTCTTCTTCTTCTTCTTCATGCTTTCGTTGGATTGTTTTAATGAAACGAACCAAAGAATAGCCATTTGTTGGTTTCAAATTTGTTAAAGCAATCTGGAAAATTATCTGTAGGGAGTAGTTTTTGTTTGTGTATTTGTTGTGCCCGAAATGTGATTTGATGTCCGTTATCTCATTGAAACGACCAACACTTGTTTCCCCGATTCATATGAAATTCAAAGAAATTCGTAAACGCATGAAAAGTAATAATCAGTTACTATTGAATGGTTGAGATGTATTGTGAAGTGCACTCAAGCTAGCAATTGAAATCAATCATTTGACATTGACGCGCGTTCAAGCATACAATATTTCATTCTTGATAAGCAAAATTTAATCCCAGCACAAAAGCAATATATGCAATTGTTCAAACGTTCATAGTTTGCTGTGAGCTAAATGCTGCCGTTGTCATTGTCATTATCATTGCTGCATTCTGTCAAAACCGTTGATTTTCCACATTCTATGTCTTTTCATATTCTTCTCTATCATAGGTTTTCTTCTTTTCATAAAAACTTTGCGATGGAAATTTTAAATTGAATTTTTACTGGTGCGGCGATTTGCGATTGAAACTCATCCGTGGACGTGATAGATAAGAAACTGAATTCAGATATGATGACGATGATGATTTTTAAGTGGCGACACTTTGATTTTCACAAATGTCAACACCAGCAAAATATTTTTTCTTTTTTTGAATTGAAATAAAAAGCGGATTTATTATTGATTATAAGGACAAGAGTAGCATGATGCTGAAGGAATCTTTTCATTTCATTTCTCACTTTTTATTCTGTATTCCCTTCTTAATCTTTTGTACGAATGCAAAATTAATTGGAAAAGTTCTTCCGTAAAGTTGTTTTTCATTTTTTTTTTTTCTTTTTATTCATTTGCATTCAATTTTTTTTTTCTTTCTTTCTTTCTTTTCTTTTCTTTCAATGAATGAAATTTGCTTTTCCTTTCGATGCACTTGCACAAATTCATTTAAACAAACATTTGAATTCAGTACTTAAAATCCATTTGAATTTTATCTATCGCTACCACGCAAATTATTATTCATTTTCAACTCAATAATTTGGTTGAATGATTTTGAGACTCTTTTTTTTTTCATCCAAACAATATATAAAGGGAAGACAGTTAAATATTCATTACTGAATCCGGGTGACGGATTTAACAAATTTTTCTCTTTTCATGTTATTCAATTCATCTTAAGCTGCTAATCGGATTATGCAGTATTTTGTATTATTTAATAATCTTTTGTATTTTAGTGTAACGCCTATGTGAAGCTAAATGTTTTTTTTGTAATGCAATGCTAGAGCTACATAAAATCATCAAGCCTAGATCATTTCCAATTGAATGACGGCTTTGCTGAGTTTAATTTCATTTTTTTTGTCGTTCGATTTTTCTGTTAGATCTGAAACTCATTTGACTTTATGAATTTAATCATGTTCTATTTCTCTTCATCGAAGAGTGCATATGGGATAAAAAAAAATTGAAAAAATGTCAGAATGTTAATATTTGGCATATTATGTTCTATTTGAAGATTTTTGAGATAAAATCATTTTAAAAACATGTGTAAACATAGGTTCTGACACACGCAAACTCAGGAGAGGGGCGAGCACTGACACTTTCAATAGATTTTGTTGTTGTATTCGATTAGTTCGAACTCTTACCACTTCCATTCACAATGCAAATCCAATGCGCTTGAGTTTGGCGCTGTTTGTGTGTTGTTCGGTGAAGGTTCAGTGTTCGGAGAGGAGGGGGAGGAGGGGAGGGGGTGAGGTCCCGATCAAAAATCCAAAGTGCCTCCTTTGAATTTAACTTAAAAATCCCTAGCAATTTCGAATAAATAATTTTGATTCTACAGGAGGTCCTAGAGCGTCAGAGGGAGCCCTAACGAAGAAGAAAAAACAAAATCTGAGTTATTGATGTGGGAAAATCATTGAAAACGATAATTATATTATTTTATACAATTATATTCATGAAGAATCATTATTCATTAATTTCCATTAAATTGTAATGGAATAAACATCAAAATTATTGTCATTTTTATTTCCATTAGCATTTGACAAATGCTAATTATATTTGCATTTATCCGTAGAATCGATTGTCAATTATTTTGCAAATTAATAATGGATTCTTTGCAACAGTTCAATTATTTATCTAAAAATATATTGTTGACGAAACATAAATAATTTGAAAATAACTTTGATTCCATAACGAGCATCAATGATAGAATTTACGTCTATGCTCAAGCGATTGTGGAATATGTAATGATTCAAAACATTTTCAATTTACATTTTATACCATTTGTTGAAAAAGTTAAATCGAAATATTACCGTAATCAACGTGATTTGGAAAATTGCAATGTTGTTGCAAATATTTTGTTTGTGTATTCAATATTGTTGTGTATATACATATGTTTTTTCTCGCCACACATTCCGTTGGCCTTAAATGTAAAAATAATGTAAATGTGTGTGGCAAAGCACTGTATCGAATAACATTGTGAAAGTTTTAATACTTTTTTTGTAAATGAAAAACGTTTTCCGTTTATATTGTAGTTAGTAGTTGTTGTTGATTCCATCCGGAGTTTTCATTTGATGTACTGTTCGACCGTTATACTTAAAGACTTGTAGCAATTAGCTTTAATTCAAATTGTTATTATTATTATTATTATATTTTTTGCTAAGAGATCAACCTCGATTTCGAATTGCACTTGGTGTGAATTGTTCCGTCTAAAAATGTTCGAAATATGGGTTATTTCAAATAGAACATATTCGCACGAATGCATATCTATGGAAGATAATTACTTCATGTATATCAAATATTCAAAGCACTTCCCAATTGAATACTGTGTGTTCCGCATATATTGAATATATTTCTTGTAGTGAATTTACTGAATTCCGTGCATCATATCATGTATCCGTATCAGGTGGAATTCAATCTATTTTGCATTATGATCGCCTGACCTCATTGCATTCGCACTGCACGTGAACTTGATAGATGTTGTAATTAAAATTGGCTTTCGTCGGTTTTGAAATGTGGATAACATCAAAACCAGCAGCAATAGTCATGTTTGTGATAAATATTCAACTCAAAGTCATATCAGTACAGACTCAAAATGAAAAGGAAAAAAAAAAAAAAAAAATCCAAATTTCATGCGGCCAATGGAGTTTTACCCAGTAAAAATTTCTCATGCAATTTCCTATGTCATTTATGTCGGTATTCAGAGCAAAATACAAAATAAAATTTATACACAGAAACATCTGATATAGAATATGGTCGGATTCTAAACATGAACATTTTCTAAAGTTAAACTGGTGATGGAATGGAATTTGCTTTCGTTTTCGAATATCAAATTTAAAATTCGAAATGAATATGTGCATTCATTTATGTATGGTATTCGATTATTGGTCAAATCATAGAAAATCAAAACGCAAATATAAATAGCAAAAAAAAAAAAAAAATGCTAAAATAGGATTTTGATGAGTTTTTATTTTTAAATTTTTTCATTTTTCTACCTAATAAAAGAGAAAATCCAACAAAATTCGAATGTATCGGGATTTTTATCCATAAAATGGAAAACGAAAAATTCTACGAATTTTAAATAATATTTCCGGTTTTGAAAATCTGGAAAAGAAACTTTCGGGAAAGAGTTTTTGGAAAATGGTTTAAGTTAACATTGAAATGTTGAATTCCTAAGTGCCTAAAGAGTATAAATGGCTAAACAACAATTCGATTTATTGCATTATTATTTCTGTTTTCTGTTTTCTGTTTTTTGTTTTTTTTTTAAGTTCCTGCGCAAAACTTTTGACTGAACACCACCGTAAATATTGAACCGAAGATTGTATGGATTTTCCATCTTCAAAACTCCATAATTCAATCAATTGTGATATGTTTTTAAATGACAGCCAATAATCTCATTAATATCGTTAAATACACAAATAATCTGAATAAAAACAGGCAAATCAAATTTATCTGATGATTGAACTTGAGGCCGTCCATTATGTATTGTCACATTTTGAAAAACATATTAGTATCGATTTATGAACATTAAGTCAATTAACATTCGCAACTGTCACAATTACTTGCAATGATATCGCAATACGACTGATAGAAATGCTTTTTAATTTATGTTGTTTACCGATTTTGTTTGGAATAATTATAATTATTGAAATTGAAATGCAATCAGTAAAGTGCAAACAAAGAGATAAAGATTTAATTTGACAGGTAATGGAAAATGTGCGCAGACAGATAACTAATAACTAAATTAATGATCGAAGTGAAATGAACATAATGATTCCATTAGATGTAAGTGGAGGGGGCGAGAGGGGGGGGGGGGAGGTAGCTTGGTTGATAGAAAAAAGTTTCGTTTTAAAAACTTTTACCAGGTGCAACGTACTTTCGGATTTAATTACGCTCGGGCAAAGCGGATGCACTTGATTTCGTTAATTAAATCCATTGTTTTTTATGGAGTCAAGTTTCAAAGTTTACATTTTCTAGTGTTGACTTGATGGAATAATGAAATGTCTGATGCAATACAGGGTTTACGTTGAAAAGTTGCACATTTTATCGAGCACCGTCAAGCTTCCATTGCATTGGTTAAACGATTTCATTGGCACAGCAAATTAACTTATTAAGAAGCGCGAAAATGGTGTTGCGGACAAAATTCACAAATGTGATCCGTGTTTTGAAACCGTCCAATCTAACTAAAAATTCGCATTTCCATCGACCCAAAAAGCAAGTCAAAAGAAAAAAAAAGAAAAAAAAAGAACCCAAGATAACAACAAAAAGCCAAAATCAACGGATGTTTGCTTTGAACTGTAATTCAACATTTTGTGTAAATGAAATTGCAAAAAGCTGTCGTAATTTTCAGCATGTGGTTTATATGTATATGTAAACTGCATACAAGTTGTCATGTTTGCATTGTATGCTTTATTTGTTTGTTTAACTTCAAACCAACATGATTAAAATTATAATTAGAATGAATTGCATGATGTCAAACAAATGACTATTGCAACTTGGCTTACATACTGACGGCAAACACAATGTAAATTTAGATTTCGAGAAAATTTTCAGTGAACAAATGGAAAATACAGCATGAATTTTGTAATTTGTCACATCACGTTGATTTCACACCTAATTCTCGACAGTTTTATCAACATTAAAAGATGAATTACCACAATACAATTTGTTGAAATAACGCAATTGTCTAATTCCAATGTGCTTTCGACTTTTTTTCTTTCATTCAAACAGCATAATTTGTGGTGACAAAGTTAACAATATTGTTAGTTAAATTGTCTGCTATGTTTTATTATTTATTTCATTTTGTACGATTCGCAGACGTTGACAGCGACAGAAAAAAAAGAACAATAAAATGAAATATTAAGAGAAAAACGCTTTAATTGATCCATTTGATAATTACAATAAATAATTAGACACAATGGCATTTATTGATTTGTAAGAAATGAGAATTGTCTGAATCGTGACACAGCATTGTATTTATTAATTCAATCATGTGGAAAAGAAATGTCTGGACATAATATGAGAAATTTTTCATTCGTGTATAAACAATATCGAGTAAATATTCCAGGTGTCATGAACTCGACTGTCTGCCGGACTTTCATCTTTTGACCCGGATTATAACTCATTTCATGCAAAAAAAAAAAAAAACTATAGAAAACATATTACATGAATTTTTCATGCGTTTTTTTTCTTTTCCTTAGTACTTCCCAAAAAGCTAAATTCATTGCAAAAAGTTCATTCGACGATGGTGCGAAAAGTGGTTGTTATTTATGTGCGAAAAAGTGAGAGAGAGAAAAAAAAAAATCAAGTTACACCGGTGTTATTCCGATCACATCATAAAATTAATCATTCAATGTTGTGTACATGACTTTTCGTTGCTATTGTGCCCTATACGTTTGTATATTGGATTGGTGAAAACCAGTGTCAGTATGATTTAGTTGCGTGCACACGCAATAAATCGTTTATCCACCAAAAGCACAACTATATTTCATACTTTATTTTTGTTTACTATGGCGAATCTGTAATCTACAACCAAAATTTATTTTACGCAATATCATCGCCATTTCTCCCTTCCATGTACAAGTCAAGTGTTGTGTGCCGCACACACTAAAATAAAATTAAAAAAAAAAAAAAAAACAACAACAGCAACAATACCGTGCTGCTAATGAACATGTACAACAATTACAGATTTGAAACAAAATTTCATTTACACTCATTTACTCTGTATACTCATTGCAGTTGCACACTCATTTACTTGTATACTTGTATACTTGATGCAGTTTAAGGCAACGACAAAGAGAAAAAAAAATGGAAAAAACTTTCTGAGATCGTTGCTCTTGTTTTGAAACTATGCATTTGGATGAATGAAGTTTGCCACAGAATCATTACGATGAAGATACGCTTAAAATTGTAAAAACCTAATCTCACTTGCTTTTATTATAAAATAAAGGATAAATGGAAACATCTTGATTTTCACAAGCAAAGAAAGATAATCGCAATTCTCATTTAATTTGATCATTAAAAATACAATTTTTTTTTTCAGTTTTTGTTACACAAGGTTATCCGAATGAAAACTTTTAATTTGTAACTTTATCTTTCTATCAATTTTTAATGAAAAATTTTTCATTTTGTACACCCATTTTGATAGATTTATTCATCTGTATCTTAAAAAAAAGAAGGAAAATATTTGAAAATATCATAATGCGGCAAAATGTAAGTATATTGAGTAATGGCATCAAGCCATTGATCTCTATACTAAGTTTTTAAATTTTGTGGAATTTTTTGTTCTTTTCCTTCTTTTTTTTTCTTCTTCCTTTTCCGATTTATTTTTGTAGTAACCATTCTTTAGAGACAAATTCATCGTTGCGAAACAACTTTATTTCAACTTCGACTACAAAGTATGAATATTTTGAGTGTAATGTTCTATATTCCATGATATGATCATTCATTCCATATTCAAATTATCGTTCATTGAAACGTGAAGAAAAAATGAATTTCCTTTCCCATATAATATACTTTCACTGCGAAAAGCTTGCAGCGATTGAAAGAAAAAAAATTGTAGCGCATTTCCATCAATTTTCTTTTTCATCTTTATATTTTCTCAAAAATCAGGACACTTTTCGACTCCATTAAACTGGTTGCTTCTGGCTAATTTTCTTTTGCATTAAAAATATACATTCGCGTATTTGTAATTTTATATCGACTGATTTGCAATGAAATGGAGTGGAAATCAATGCCGATAAATCTTAATAACGTAACTGTAAAATGCATGTGACATTTGTAATATTATTTTGATACATGATTTTAGTGACGAATCGACTATTTGAATATTGACTATGGTTCTAAAGTTTTGTATATATTTACATGGTTGATTTGTGCATATATTTACAGTTGAATTGTTAAGCGGTTAAATCCAAGGCAAGCAGACATACACACACAGACAAGCAGGCAGGCAGACAAATAGACAGATAAGAAATGGAGAGAAATAGATACGAAAACAGATCGAGAGAGAGAGAGAGAGAGAGAGAGAGAGAGAGAGAGAGAGAGAGAGAGAAAAAGTGAGAGAAAGGGAGAGACTAGGGGAGAGATAAAACGATAGAACATGAGAGTAAATAGAAATGTGTGAAACATTCGATAAAAGGAAAATCATGTTGTTTTCATTTATTTAGTATCATGTGACTGTGTTTATGTTTCCATTTGATTGAGTTGTTAGGTGATTCGGAAAAGTGTTGTAAAAGTATACTTTGAATATTGACTCCTTAACACAAAAACATTGTCAATTCAACAAGCCTCAAATGTATACGAAAAATAAATTGTTTTGCTTCAACTAGGTGACGCGTTATCGATATCCACAATGATATCAAACTGTAATGAAAGTGCGTATAGCCCAATGTACTATCAACAGTTTCATGTGTGTGTGTCGTGTGTGGATCAAATCGATTTTGTTTGCATTGGAAAAACATAAACAGAAAAACCAGTCAAAACAAAATATACGTAAATAACATAATCTGATGTTAAGGTCGAAAAGTGAACCAAAGAAAATATGCTCTTATTAGTGAAAGAAAGAACTAAAGCATGAAATAAATGGTAAGATGCTCAAAAATGTGCGCATTTATTTATTTACTCGGTTCGTTTTAATCGTATTTTACATTTTAATCGTGTCGCCGGAAATCTTCATTGTAAACATTAGGGCTATGAAGTAATTTCCTGTGCCTAGCTGTCGTCGTTCATATCGATCCGCGTTGGGGAATATCGTTTATATACAAAAACATAAACATCATCGTTTGTTGTATTTGAAAATTTGCATTCGCAAATTATACAACCAACATCATTGTGCGATGCTAATAGTAGAAAAACACAATGGTAATGAAGTAATTAATTAATGGCATCCGTTTTGCGTGCGTTTTATAAATCTATATGCAACAACCATTTTCAGGTGATTTGTCGTTTTGTTGAGTACCATTCAAACCGAATGCCATTCTCATCAACATAAACACATTCACACTCACACTCACACACCACGCAGTTGAACATCGAATGATGCGATTGATTTATTGCGTTGAGCTTAGAATTTACTTGGTTTGCATTTTAAAATTTGCAGCGTAATCGATTGTTAAATAACTCACGGTTTTTACCAAGACAAATCCCATTCATTTACATTTCACAAAATACCACTTCCCGTGCAAGTGAAAACCAAAAGGTACTTTTCATTAAATGACACTCTGCGGTCTTTACAGTTATTCACTTTGTAACGGTTCCTGGATTTTGACTGTTATTAATTTTCGCTGAATTTTCAACGTACAAAAATGGTTTGCCCATTTATTTTAAACGAACATTATTTGTTCAGTGAATTTTCATTTCTCATTGACAGTACAGCACATTGAAATGTAATTGAAACCGCTATGATATATTGTATTTTATTTGAAATACAAGAAAATATTTTAATTGGAAACCTCATTACTTGACATTACATCGCATAAAATTGCGCATATTTTTTTCGTTGAATGTTTACGAATTTAATAATATTTATAATTGCATTAGTAATTTACGGAAGTGTATACATTTTATAATGATGTTTTTGTGCAATAAGGCCAATGTAATTGCATCAATAAAACCAATGGAATATAATTACATTGAAATTGGTTGGACGAACGACTAATGGTACAATTTCATTTACACGAGGTGCGCCATCGTGTGTTGAAAGCATGGAAAAAGCCTTGAATTTAACCAATGAAATTGAATAGACGCTAATTGGTTGTTGGTTTCTCGAGTCATCGCAAGTTAATCAGTTTGAGAATGTACAATGGGGATCATTGTTATAAAGCAAATGAACCCACAGAGAATTGGCCTCATTAATATTATGTTGTCAGAGATCAAGACACCAATTTTAATTCATTTGTAAGCGCATAAAAGTATGAATTTCCCATTTAAATTATTAGAAAGATGAACGAATGGCCCAGAAAATGCACGGAATTTTGTTGCAATACAATAAGCAAAGAAAAAAAAAAAAAGAAATTTGTGGTACCGATTAAGGGAAAAATAAGTTTCAAAGAAAATTGCAAAGCTCTTGAAGCACTACAACGAAGAAAAGAAGAAGAAGAAGAAGAAAAAAAAAAACTCTACAAAAGCCACTTCTACTAGACCTTACGAAAAACTCCAAATGCAATAAAAAATATTAAATATGTCCATAAGACATGGATATAGTGTACAACAATGGAATAAGACTCAGCCCGTAGATTCACCACTTACTACTTCTACTTTTTACTTCGCTGCGGTCGTACTTTTCAACATCGGTCTATGTACACATATATTGTGCTTGTTGCGGACGACAAAATGCATCCAACTTTCTGTTTACAAACTAGGACCACGACAAAATAATAAACAAGCAAATATTTTGCCCTGTGCAATGGGTGACGTGAAGTGATCATTAAAAAAAAAAATCGTTCAAACTTTACCCTGGAATTAGGTGGTAAAATATTATACTTTTTTACATTCCTTCCATCTCTTTCAATCATTTTTTTCACTCAAACTCTTTTTACCTAACATTTTATTTAATTTAACTTGGGCTATTCCATTATTTTCTCATTTTTTTCTTCTTGTTCTTCTTCTTCTGGCTTTGTTGTGCAATGTGCTTCTTCTCTTTCTGTTAGCTTTATTGTGCATGCATATTCAGTGGCTCAAAATAGCATTCAATATTAGTCCGAACTCAAATGGAACCTCTGCATTTGAGTGGCAGCAGTAGTCACTAAACAATACTTATATATCTACTAAAGTGATTCATTTTTTCAAGATTTTTTTCCGGTTTCACTCACAGCTTATATTTCGCTTCATTTTTCTATGGACTCTCTCTCTCTCTTTCTTTCTCTCTTTCTTTCTCTCTCTCTCTCTCTCTCTCTCTCTCTCTCTCTCTCTCTCTCTCTCTCTCTCTTTCTCTCTCTATCTCTCGCTCTTTCTTTTTTTTCTCTCTCTCTCTCTTTCTCTTTCTCTCTCTTTTTCTTCCTCTTTTTCTCTCTCTTTCTCTCTCTCTTTCTCTCTCTCTCTTATATTTTGCATTTCTTGAAAAATATATTTCTTTTTCTCTCTTGCAATGCGATCACTTTATATGTAAGCAGAAATCCAAAGAAACTGCAATGAAAAATATGAAAAAGCGAGAACAAATTAAAATGACAATACGAATCACAAATTGCGGTTATTATTGTGCTCTTGGTGCACTGTTTGTCTGATGAAAACTAAGCTGCTGCATTCATTGCTCTAGAATACCATTGTGTTTGTGCTTGAATCAATTCTGTGGGAAATTATGCCACAAAATTAAATGTTTGTTTGCCAAGCAGAAGCCAAAAGTGAAAGAGAAAGAGAAAAAACTTTGTCAATATTCCAATGATTTTAATTTTTAATGGTTTGCTTCGTCCGTTATTTTTTCTTTTTCTGTTGTTGAAAAACAAACAATGTAAAAATGTCAGCATGAATGCACGAATTTGCGTTTCACATTTATATTTTCTGTATAATTCAAGCTGATTGTAAATTAATTTCAGTGTTTTGTGATTTTATCACCATTTTTAATTGAGTCAAAATGACTTGATGAATTCACTTAGTGGATATGACGGTTTAGAGTTAGAACTTTTATCACATTATTTTTTTTTGTTTGATTCTAGTAAAAATTGAAACGCCATGCCTCGATGCTTGGAAAGGGATTTTTTTTTATTCTTTTAGATTATTCAAGCTTTGTTGATGCTGAAATTTTTCGCACTACATAAACAAAAAGGCGAATAAAATGGTGAATGAGCAAGAAAGTTTATCGTCGTTTATCGTTTCAATTTTCACATTTTACCAATTTACAAACCGACAAACATTATCACGTTTAATCTACTAAACGTATATCCTTGCGATACCTCATAACTCTGCTGGAAAGAGTTTTTTTTTGTGTGTTTCGAAAAGTAA
>JAQOWM010000600.1:0-60000 GCA_029041755.1 Resseliella maxima | reverse complement strand
TTTTTAAAAAAACAAATGTAATTAAATAAAGCACATAATCCTGACAAGTACATGGAACTATCCAGTCCGATCATTCATTATTGTCTTCATCCAAATTCAATAATCTGTTTCGATTTTTCATTGTGATTCCAGCCAACAATGAAGAATAAGAAATGTAAATGATTTTAAACTGCAACAAAAATAGCATTAATGATGAGAAAATGGCCGATGTAACATACCAATTTGCCATTGTCAACCAGTTTAAATTTCTACATTTCGATTCGGAAAAAAGAAAATCCATTTTCCATTGCCATTACTGCGACGATGATTTCTCAATGATGATCGGATGCAGGATTTTCGATTCTGATAAAAGACGTTTGAATTTTTTCTTCTCTAAGCCACATTAGGCTAATATTTATCCACAGTTTAGCAAATGGAACGTATTTTGAGTGATGAAAATCATTCTATAAAATGTTCATGATTCAAGAGTGAATGTGAATGTGTTTTTGTGAATGTGTTTGTGTGAATTTTTTTTCTCCCTCGAATGCGAATCTAATGTACCGTAGTTTTTCATGGTTTTTCTAATTGTGAATCCGTTAAAAGCAGCTTTACTTAGCAATGAATGCACAATCATGCTCTTAATTTAAGCTCGTTCACTGATGGAAGCAATTATTTTCGCTTTTCGGCTATGCGTTATTACATCACTTTTTAATTGAGTTGGCAAACGTTGAAATTCTATAGAATTTTAACAGTTTTATTTTTTGGATGGCAAAAAAGAGTCATCATGTTTTTTCCAAGGCTTTTATTAGCTAAATTTTTTCACGTTTTATCTAATGCTAATAAGAAAAAGTCAATTTAAATTTGATTAATGATACAGTTGAATATGCATGCATCTCATTCTATATTTACTTTTGCACATGTCACAATGATGGCGTAATATTTTTTTTTTTTTTTTTTTTAATTTTTCCATACAATTTTGATGTGTCAAAATACCGTTATGTCAATTTAAAAATAGTGAATAAAAACATTTAATTATTATCCGAGGGCGTTTCAATGATAAATTACAAAGAAAAAAAAATTCTTTTAATAAATTGGAATTGTTCGACACTTGAAACAATGTTTAAAAATAAAGAAAACATTTTGCGATGAGATCAGAGTTCACAGCAATTATTTATGCTATGCGGAAAATTTCCAATGGAATTTTAACTTGATGATTTTCATTGGATTTAATTAGAAAATCTCAAAATGTGCAAGCGTTTTATCGACAAATTTATATGGAATGGAATGCATGGCATTTAACACGATGCAATTGTGCCATTTTACCGATTGTCAAGTGGTGATTGAAACGTGCAAATGCCCAAACAATGCGCATTTAATTAATTTATACTTGTAAATATGAACCGTATGCGATGCTAACTTTCCGTTTATTTGCATAAATGTAACCACCGTCAAACACACTAATAAGATAGTCCCTTAAAATAGTTTTACTATTTTTGCACGTAGTTGTTTCTGTCTAGTCAAATGCAATTCTAGATTGTGGCTGATGCAGCAAGATGTGGTTTGATGATAACATCCTAGCAGAACGTAGATAGATTACGATATGTAGTAAAAAAGCAGCGAAACAGAGAGGAAAACATTTTTTTTTTTTATGTAAAAACGTAGGCAATATGGCCACTAGGGTGCATCGAATTTTGAGAAATGATCAAAACATCAAACGAGTAGTGTGGAAATGAATCACGGCATGAAATCGAACAAATTTTGTTCCAGGACCACCACGAAAAGATCATCATCCGCACTCTCGGCTTCAATTTTAGATTTTAAAATCCCAAGGGGGGACCCTTGGTAATCGATTTTCAAAATGTTAACAAATACATTCGGAGAACACTTTAAACGATAGATTATGTCAAATAAAGAAACTTTTATTCCGGGACTAGCATTGATTTCTCACGGGGTATTCGGGGGATAATCTTTTCGTGGTGGTCCTCGAACAAAAGTTGTTCGATTTTATGCCGAGATTTATTTCCACACTACCCGTTAGATCTTTTGATCATTTTTCAAAATTCGATGCACCCTAATGGTAATAACAATGGTAAACCATGTTCATGGGACAACACAAACGAACCAAAATGTATTTCCACTCACAAAAGCATGCAATTTCACTGTGGCTGGAAGCTGGTTACTGTTTTTTTTTTACTCATCGACAACGGATTCCTCAGTTGCACTGTTATGTTTGTGCACAATTTTATGTGTGTTGTGGTGGTATTTTAATTTTTTTTTTTTTTTTTTTTTTTTTTTTCGTTATTGTATTTAAATGTGCATCATTCAATTGGGGCTGATGTCGTATATCACTCGTTTTTTCATGTTCAAGTTGAAAAGTGAACGAGTCGACGCCTTTGCTAAAATCTCAAGTAATGCTTTATGTCTCAGTGGTTGCTTTATTTCTCTGTCATATACTTTGGAAGAAAAAAAAGAAAAAAAATCAACAGCATCTGAATGATGAAGTGTGCACTTTGTACACACAGCTTCTATGTTACGGTACAATGCTCCGCAATTATATGCACACCATCGTATATCCTTAGAATAAATGCGTTCTGTTTCACTTGCATTTGCAATGACAAACAATGTGCTGTTGTCATGTTGCTGTGTGACAACAACATAAACCTTCATCATCATGGCAATAATGACTTACTAACCATACGCACCGCATATTGGCACCGCTACTTTTACTCTGCATGATTACACATCCAGTCATAAAGAGTCAGAGACACTTTTGACGTTATTATATCGAGCAGCAGACGGTAAAAGTACCTAAATTGAATGTAATGTTCATTTGGACTTGTGTGTGTGTGTGTGTGTGTTTCTTTTTTTTTTTTGGTCTGAATCGTTGATCTATGCAAAGCGGAACTAAAAAAGAGGGAAATTTCAAAGATATACAGTTATTTTGCATGCAAATAATCCAAATATAAAATATCAAATGAAATGAAATATAGATATTGCATTAGACTGTAATCCATGATTGTCACTGTGTTGACGATGAGTCAGCGAATGGTATAATCAAAATGCAATTGCAATAAATGAATCATGGACGAACTATGTTTCATACAAATGATGTTTGCAAACATTCATTTATGACGGTTCGCTCTTCATTTCAATGCCATTGTTAAAGAACGTTCTTCGTCTATTATCGCGCCTTATTTTGATTTATCACTATGGAATGTTTTCACGGTATCTTTACTACAATTTCGATTACGATGCATTTGAAATGCTAGATGATGATGCCATAGCGAATTCTACACTGTCTATCATACAACTGAACACTATGCACTTTATCTGTCACGTAAATTTCTTTTTTTCAGCTTTATGATACATATTATATCTGGTATGTATAAGAATAATAAGAAGAAAATAAAGAATTTCCATTCCGTTCAATGTTCTGTATGTGTGTGTGTGTGTGTGTGTATCTGTGTCGTTCCATGGCTTCTTTACTACATCGTGAGTCAGTAATCATATAAATGATCAACAACCAAGTGCAACGGAAATGACATACGCTTTCCTCTTCAGTGCATTGTGTCGTCTTCGTTTAGAAAGCATACAAAGACATCACCAACTAGAACATACTCAATATGTATGAGAGCGGGAATATTGTATGCATATCTTTTATGGAAGATGAATAAGTCGCTAGGGTGAAGTGTATTTTATATCGATTTTTCTAATGGGCGAACTACATTAAAATTAAAACATTGACAGCAACTTACTCATTCTCGCTCTTTCAACTTTCTCTCTCTCTCTTTCAGTCTTTCTCTCTCTCTCTCTCCTTCCCTGTCTTTCTCACTCTCCTTCTCCTCTCTCCAACAATTTCTCTCACTCTATAAAATTGTTCACAAGTGCTATGAACAACAATAAAACTAAAGTTTAAAATTGGTTGAATCATCATTAAAATGTACGAAATAAACGAACTTTGAGCAAATTGGCCAGACGAGAAATGTTGCTCCATCATTAAAGTCATCGACACCAAACGATAGGTAACAATAATGATTAACTTATAAACAACGGGGAGGGGGGGGGGGAAGCTAATGTAAAAACAAAGGCGTTGAACGTTGGTTGGGGTTTGCTATTTGGTTTTTTGCTTTTTTTATGAGTCGCATGAGGAATATAAGTAACAATGCGTTGGAGATGTAGTCAAAGTGAATTGGTTAGCCACAAATCATATCACAACAGCAGTATCATGTGAAATCTTCGTTCGTGTTCGATTTGCACCCTCTGGCTACATACGCAGAGCAAAGCAAAAAAAAAAAAAAAAAAACAACGAAACGAACCGAATTTTTGATTACTTTTTCGCAATGGTTGCAAAAGTGTGGTTAAAAATTAACGAAAAGTGAATGCAATCCATAAAAGTGAGATGCAAGTAAGTGTTGAAATGGGACCATAAAAACATTCGCATGTAAACGAATGAGTTGGATGGAATTACGATCGTGTATGCATTTGATGATTGTGGTGGAGGTGGTGTTGGTGGTGGTATTGATGGTGGTGGTAGTAGTGGCAGTGGTAGTGGTGGCGAAGATGGTGCTATTGGTGATGATAATAACAAGAAATACGAATAGTTGCTTAAAGCCGTTTTATAGTTTAAATGTAAAATCGTTAAATAGGATTTCGTTCACATTGATGTGTTAACTCGTTAAAATGAAACGCAAAACGATAAAGCGAACATGACAAAATCAAACGGATGGAATATGTCCGCATTACAGCTTATTGTAACATAGCTTAAGAGATAAGAAGTGCGACAACGAACAACGATGACTACTAGCGACAATGACAACGACAACGAGAACGATGAGCATGGCGATTTCCAAGATTTGCTTGCAAAAAGTTTGAATCAGTTTTGAAAAGTGTGACAGCATCAACATGTAAAGTGCCAGCCGACTGTAGTGGAAATAGAAGTTGTGTATAGCGACTGCTGATGCGTGCATAGAAGAAAAAAAAAATTGGTTGAACAGATAAAGCTTTAAGTGAAAAATGTTGTGCATGCAATGGTTCGATGAGCATGGATCCGGATGCAGCAGTTGTATACACTGTATACGCATATTTCTTGTTGGCGATCATTTTCTTCAACTCAATTTTACTATTTATGACCAACACACTTTGTCCTAGAGAGAAAACCCATTTTACTGCCCAAAACCAAAATGGTCCCATAACCGAAGAAATAGCGAAAGAAACTTGAACAAATAATGATGACAAAATAATATTAAAATAATGTTAAAGTACACAATATATAACGACTAGTTGAACGAATAGTTTGGTTCTTTTTACAACGAATGAAAATTTACATAATGAAATCGATTTCGTCCAGTTTTCACCGAGAATATTGCATCATTTTATCAACAACAACAAAAACAACAAATTACACAACATATAAAATATCGCATCGTCAAATGGACAGAAAATTATGTGAGTACAGCAGGAATATGGATCCAGAACACACTTCAAACGGAATATGATCAACTAACTGAAAGTGTTGGGATGCGCAATGACCGAAAAACTTTGCAACTTACGACCATAATTAGTATGCACATTACCCCAACGAGTTTTCTACATTCAATACCATATAGTACAGTACACACACACACACACACACAAACAGACACACTATGTTTAACGAAACTGAATCTCATGCAAATTTATTTCGTACTCGAAATAAAATATTCGTTCTTGCATTTATTATTTATTCCATTTTTCTCCACATATATCACGATGACAACTTTTTCACTTTCGTCCGATATTTCGTTCTTCCGTTCATTTCTCGTTTGTTTTTTTTTCTCTCACTCGTTTGCACTCAAAAGTACTGTGAAAATCTCTCAATTTACCTCGAAAATGATATATTATATTGAGTGCAGTTCATAAAATATATGGACTTTTACGAAATATGCAAATGGCTGTGATTCCAACGAGCTTGTTGTAATTTTTGCTCGTTTGTTTTCAAACACTGACTTACCGTTCTTTCCTTCTCCTCCTCTTCTTTGACATTCTATCTTTTTTTTTCTATCTCTCTCTCTCTCTCTCTCTCTCTCTCTCTCTCTCTCTCTTCTTTCCTTTACATTTATCTACAAATTGAACAATCATTTCTTAAAATATTCATCAAATGACGTTTAAATAGTCTATTAGCGGCAAATGCGTTTTCATATCAGCTCTCTCTCGCTCTCTCTCTCCGCTTTTTCTTTTTTTTTGCCACAACCAGCATGGGTACATGATTTTACTAAATTACCCTATTACATGATGCACACGGTATCGTACTTGAAACAACAAACACACACACACACATACGTTACGAAATTGTTAGGAAAATATTCGCCAATTTCCTCTCGTTAAGATAAAAAAAGAAAACGAAGTACAAACACTTTGAAAAGCTATAACAAAATTTATGTAGACATTTTAATGTACTTATCTTTTCAAGGATGTATTTTTAGGTGGCACAATTATATATCGTTTGAAATTGCATTTTACTTTAAGACTAAACAAACTGTTTATATTTATTGATTGTGGGATCCCATTAGAAAAATTGGAAAAAAGGTATATTCACGATCCGTATTATGGTTGCATTTATGGATAAATAAATTCCAAGTCGTCCATCTCGGATGTCAACCATGCTGCAAATAAAGAAAAAAATAAATACAAAAAAAAACACACACATACACACATACACATGCTCAAAGTGATTCCCATTCCATCTTCCAGTCATTCTATCGAAAACTGTGCCACAGCCTTTTAAATTGCCATTTTCAATATGGCGTCGAATCGAATGAAACATATTCCATTCGAAAAATCTCAACTGAAATGCATACAAACACAAACACATATTACCAAACCAAACTGCACACTGAACTGCGGCTTTAAAATCAGATTTAAGCGTAAACTTTATATATATAATATATATATTTTCACATTAGTTTTGTAATCACCTTCATATTGCCTGATTCGAGTGGCTGCGCTGAATGCACATGAATTGGCTTAGACCATGCGAACTCAGGCAATCAAATAAGTTTTACTTTGATTGGTAATATTAGTTAGAAAATAAAGTGGAAACTACAGTTTAGTGGATTTGATAAAGTTAATTTAGAAAATGATGCTTCTGCTTATGCTGATGCTGATAGTATGGCTGTTTATGTCGATGCTATCATTTCAGTTGCGCTCTAGTTTTTTTTTTTTCTTTTTTCTTTTTTTTTTTTTGATGAGCACCCTTGAGATTTTCCCTCATTCGTTCTCAGATCAAATCATTCTAATAATTAACAGTGTTGGCTGCTGCAGTGACACAGCTTTCAAATATGAAAAAGTTTACGTAGCAACAACATCGATTGTGAATAGGAATGGCGCGATGAAATGTCTATGCCATCGGCAGACGCCCAGATAAAACATACCCAGATATTGTGCCTGTGTGTTATCAAACGCAGATATATTCACACGTAAACGACCAGTCAACAAAATAATGAAACTAGTTTTTAATTAAATTACCATTTTGAATGAATTTCCTAATTTAAATGTGAATGCTTTCAAACAAATCCTTTGCAATTTTTCAGCTTCTGTTGTATTCATTTGGAACTTTTTTTTTTCTCTCTCTCTCTCTCTCTCTCTCTCTCTCTCTTTCTCTCTTTCTTCCTCTCTCTCTCTCTCTCTCTCTCTCTCTCTCTCACTTTCTTTCTTTCTCTTTCTCTCTCTCTCTCCCTCTCTCTCGTCCACTCTCATTTTCTCTCCATCCGCTAATCGTATTGAAAACTTGGTAAATGATTTTTAGAAAAATTCCGTAAGCAAATTATTTTTAGTCTAATAGATGTTTCGTTCGGCAAAACTTTATTTTTTTTTCTGGTCTTCTCTCTCGAATGAAGTGCGATAGACCTTTTAAACTTTTAATTAATTGTCATTGTCATTAATTTGTTTGCAGTGGAATTAAGGAAAGATTTTTACTTCAAATAAACTAGAAAATATGTTTACCAATAAAAAGAAGGAGAAGAAGAAGAAGAAGAAAAAAAAGAAATTAAATGAAAATATTTATGTTGGTTTTCATAAAATATTTCATATTTTTTCTCTCATTCGTTTTGCCAAAAGTTTCCCAATAAAAATTGAATCAAGAACGATGCATACATTTATTATGACATTTAGTGAGGTGATGCCTTGAGCAAGCAATCACATATGGTATGACTCAAGTGAGTTGAATTTAATAAATCTGCACATTTTATGTAGAAATAACAATATAATCATTCCCATTGCTATTTTGAAATTTTCTGTGCATAGCATCCATGTCAATTTCATTGAATCGGAAATCATTGTGACAACATATTCAGATGAAACCAACCAACCAGCCAGTCAAACATTGACATGCGACAATTCTACTCTGGATGCTTGACGAAGACCAAAAAAAAACAACAAAATTTCAGGAAACAATGCAAAGTATCACATAAACAACCAATCTAAACCTTAAGCTAAAGCCAAACTGCTCTTTCAAAAAAAAAAGAAGTTCTTTGTGTATACTAGACAATATATTGCGTTTCGGTTGCTTCGTTTCCATTAAATTAAATATTTTCAATTTAAATTCAGATTGTTCCGGTACATTTTTATGTAAATTCATTTGCGAGCATAATTTTTTCTCGACGATCTTATTTTATGAATGTCTGACATTAAACAGAAAGAGAAGAAGAAAAAATATCTATACAAAACGAAGGATATTTCATATATAAACATCAAGAAATCACATTTTGGACACAACAACGGCCCCTACTCTCTTGCTTTCTTCATGAACACTCTCCCAATAATAACAAGGGCAAAATCAGAGAGGAAAAAAAAATTGACATTCACCGATATCAGTGTGATTCACCAACCTCAAAATGATGAGAATGAACATATACTGGAGTGCAAAAAACAAGAGCACACAGAAAAAGATGCGATTTTCGTTATTTTGAAAATGCTTATAAATATATCCATAGCATCGAATACAGTCAGAGTCAAAAAGAGTGAGAAATAGAGATTTGAAGCGAGAGAAAGAGAGAGAAAAAGAGAGAGAAAGAAAGAGAAAGAGAGAGAAAGAGAGAGAGAGAGAGAGAGAGAAAAAAAAAATGAAAAATGGCAAAGCAAAGCAATTTCCAGACATTTGGAATGCTCAGCAAAATTCATATTGCCTACATCAACGATTTGGATCCC
This sequence comes from Resseliella maxima, assembly GCA_029041755.1. Lineage (NCBI taxonomy): Eukaryota > Metazoa > Arthropoda > Insecta > Diptera > Cecidomyiidae > Resseliella > Resseliella maxima. The sequence continues at coordinate 50,838 of JAQOWM010000600.1, read as the reverse complement.
CCTTCATAAATTCAATTTTACGGATACTTCTCGACCAAAAGTTATTGTCAACTAACTTTTGCTTGAATGTTGATGACATTCTGTCTCTGTGTGCGTCTCTCATTTGATTGTGTGTCGTATCCATTTAGATTCGCTGCAATGTATACTGATTTCAATTGCCTTGAAAATGTGAATTTGCGTGAAATGTAAATGAAAAAAGTTCAAAGCTAGAAATAAAGCGGACACGAAAAGCAATTAAATGTGAGAGAAGGCAAAAAGAAAAACAAAGAAAAAGAGAACAGAAAAATTAAAGGTAGAATGTGTTTATATCGCGAACATCGTTTTTCGTCACAAGGGAGAGATGTCGATCAAATCGTCCGGATTAGAGTTGGCTAAGCTAAATGCTATAATCCGTGTCGTATTGAGGCAAATTTTCAATAAAACGTTGATTACATTTGATTTAAATAAAAATTATTCGACATTTCAAAGCGAAAAGCAACCTATCGTTGTCTTTTTTTTTCTTTTTTGTTGCAACACTTGGTTTTGTGATAGTCATTCAACATTCTTTATTAACGAATAAATTACAAGCGGAGAAAAAATTCCGTCAAACGTACACCCAAAAAAAAAAGACGAAGTACAAAAAAGCCGATGAAATCGTTACACAATTTTCAAATTATAGAACATCCATCTGTGCACGCCAGTATTTTCAAATTCATTTAACATTCTGGTTTTTGATGTGACATGACAAAGTATAATTTAAATGTCATTTAGATGGGAAAAAAATGAAGAAAAAAAAAAATGAACAAACAAAACACCAGAAAGTAACAGGATCCAAGAGAAGTAGAGTGAATAAATTTGTCATTTCTAGCATTTATATTTTGAATTAGCTGTAAATGGAGGAATAATGGACATCTGTTTGTGCCCACAACACAAACACATACAAAGGAACAATCTGTCGTTTTTATCTCACTTTAAACGAATTATTGTGTTTATGTTTTTGTTTGTATTCAACAATGAGAAAAAACCTCCTGATTTTTTTCTCTCTCAATTTTTCTTTTCGACCTCCCCACCCTCTCTCTCTCTCTCTCTCTCTCTCTCTCTTTCTCCAAAATTTTCAATTTTGTTATGCATCTAATTTGAGTTGGTACGATGAGCAAACAGATTTGATATACAATTTTTGTGTGTTTAAAGATGATTTGGAGTGTTCAACATGTAAGTAGATTAATCGCAGTGATAATGTGTATTACCAAGATTTCAGTTGTTTGGTGCGTCAACGAGAGATTTCTCTGTTTATCGGTCATCCGATTAATAGACTAGTATAGCTAAGATTGGTTTATGCTGGTTACTGGTTACTCATTTCACATTTCCTTTGGCCCTTTCAAATTGCGATGAATATATATATATTTTGGTGGTGCCGGTCACACCAAGTCACTGCATTGTTGAAACAACAAGAAACCACTGGATAAACTCAGAAAAGCTTAATTTTGGGACCGACGATTCGTTTTCATCTAACTTGTCACTAATCCATAATATTAGATTTTGCACGAGACGGTTTGCCAAGCCGTATGTATCGTGGTAATGTGAACAATCTGCTGCATCCATGTCTCGACACCATGACGCTTTGTGTGTATGTGTGTGTTTTTTTTTTTTGTTTTTTCGTTTCATTCTTCAGCCTCTCGGATGCGGCTGTGATTTATTTCGGACTAAAATGAAAACCAAAATATTCTGTTGAATGCTTATGCTTATACTTATGTTGTTGATGTTGTTTTATATGCGTACGTTTGACTTTTCGAAATGCAAACTTTTCGATAGGCTCTGAACATTTTTCGTATTCATCGAAAATTCGGTATGGCAATATCATTGGAAAGCAACCCATATATAATAATGAGCAAAAACAAATATTTTCATTTGTTGCTGTGAGTTTCTTTGTCATTTAACATTGTCTCAATTTTTCTCAGTATCTTAGACTCTCTCAATCTCACTCTCACTCTCACTCATACTCTTTTCTCACCCTTTCCTTCTCTCTTTCTCTTTCTCTTTCTCTTCTCTCTCTCTCTCTCTCTCTCTCTCTCTCTCTCTCTTTCACTCTCTTTATCTTTCTTTCTATTTCTCTCTTCTTTTTATTATGTCCTTTCCTTTTTTACTCTCTCTCTCTCTCTTGAGCATGAACTCTCTTTTTCTCTCTCTCTTTCTCTGTGTCTCCTTCGTTTGGATCAGTGTCAGAGCTCTGCCACATTATGCCAAACTGATTTTATAAATATACAAAGATCCTTTGCATTACCATTTATATATACGTTTAGCTATTTCTGTTGTTGCTCAAGTTAGTGCTCTGATCTCTGGCGTTTATCTGTGTGATAACATGCTAAAGATTTACAATTGATGAAAATTTGCATAGAATTATTATGAAACAATTGTTGGATTTTGGCCATTGAAATGTGCGTGCTGTGATAAAATGAAAGCGCAGGCGGTCGCCAGTTGCCAACAATCATCATGGGATACGTTGAAAAGAGATACAATTGTTGCTATATGTTTGAATATATTCAACCATATGTATTGCACACATATCTTCATCTCAATAAATACTATTCACATTTTACACATACATATTTCGACATAATATACAGCATAACATAGCAATGTATTTGTAATATGCGCATCAGAGTGCCATTTTGCAAAGCATACAATTTGTGACATTAAAATCGAAAATGCCGTTCCAAATCAGCAACAAGAATACAAAGGGAAGAGCCTTAAGATTTATGGATTTCATTAAAACCACAAATGCATACCAAATGGTTTGTTGTAGGTCTTTATTTTGTTCACTTTTTGTTGTCTATTCATGTGTGCTCGTGTAAAATGCAAAATACATTGAAACCAGTTACATGCGAATAGGCTAAACGATTGGGGATGATCAAGTGAAATGGAATAGAATGGAATGGGATGGGATGTATTGACGGTGAAGAACAAAAGTGCAAGACTACAACCAAAGCTCAGCATGGCAATCGAAGTGGCCGCAATATGCAGCTCCGAAGAGTATGAGTAGTTGAGAGTTGTTTTGTGTTATGGGCTCAAGAACTATTTAGTAAAATACACAAAACAGGATTACCAACGCCATTTGAAATTACTGTTCTTATTCACATCCACATTGATGTAAACACAGTGTACACATTTTTCAATTTCATTTTTGATCACCACGTAGCACCGTATCCTCTCTTGCTAGGCTGACATTGTCCACAACAAAATGAAAATTTTCGCACAAACTAACAATGATCAGTAAACAAACAAAGATACGCACATATGTCATAGACAACACTGCAAAAGATATAGTTGAAACATTGTTTTGTTTAATTTAAAAGCATGTCGGCCCAAGAGTGAATCGACTCATGATGATGTTACGAATTTTTGGAAAAACACCAATGAATTATGAAAGGCCAAATGAATGAATGTTAACTAATGGAATGAGGCAAACGTTTGAAATTAAATGCGTCCATATGAATGGAACATTCGATGGACACACATATACGAACTTTGTAGCAGCCGCATTCACATTCACATTCACTAATAAGATATTACATTTTCGAAATACTACAATTACTCGCAGATAATGTGTTGTGTAAAATGTGCCAAAACGATTTACATGACAGATCAGGGTCGTCAATTCAAACGTAAAATGCAACATTTAAACCAGCCCCATAAGGTTGAATCGATGCCTTCGATGCCTTTCAGTCTAGCTTTCAGCACATTCAATATGATTTGGTATGTGCGTGTGAAATGGAAATAATTTTCACATTTCAAGTAAAACGTTTGTGTTTTACAATTTAATTTACAATATGGTTTTACTATGAAAATACGAATTGCCATGCATCTCTCAAACTCGGCCAACTCTATTGAATTGGTTTTATATATATATATATATATATATCTCATTCTCTGTACAAACGTTTCACTTTTCGAAAATTATTTAAATTCCATTTTCTGTGACATGGATAAAGTAAATGAAATTGACTAAACATTATTGTGGTTTTGAACAATTTTAATGGAGTATAAATGTTGAAGTTTCATGTTCCATCAATGAGAGGTGAAGAGTTTTGTCTTGAAACAGTGAAAATAGAAATGGTGCATTAAATTTGACCAAATTTAAGTGGTCACTTCAAGGTATCTACTGTCATATTTTCAATGGAAACATTTTATTTGATCCAATAAAATCTTCGATATTATTGTGAACAATGCTGAGAGAAAATAGTATTGAATAAAGTGCAATTAAATTACACAACTGGGAACTATTCATCAGATTTGGACAATCGATAAAAAAAAAGAAGGTTTTTTGACCCGAAAAACTCAACAGCAAAGTTATTAGCATCATATGTACAATTCAAATCAATTTTTCCTTATAAATTTCATTAAAAGGCTTGTTTCATGGATAACCGTACAACTTTTACGAAAAGTTTGATGCCTGAAATGTATTGTTTATTATTATTTCCATGTGATATTAGACTAAATGAATTTTCAATAAATTTTTGTTAATAAAATTCTATCGAATCTAATACATGTGGCTCTATTTCAAATTGATAAAGCAAACAACAATCGATAAAATCATTGAAACATGCACAAACTAATACGTGCAATGAAATAATTATGTAACCTCAGGCCAATTTCATTCTGCATAGAATTGTAAATGGATGTGTACGAGTGGAAATTGCGTTGACTTTTGGGTTGAAGCGAACCAAAGGGGTGGGGGGGGGGGGGGTACTGGTCAATTTTGGTTTACGGTATCGTTACGGTGAATATTTCGTGTCAACTTTACTATACGATAATTGAATAGATTTTTATCTAGCAAAACATATTTACATATATTAACATGATAAGAATGATTTTTCAATAAATATTCAATGAAAATGCATATTGGAACTTTGGTATATTGAAAGAAAAATTTCATTTTCCGGGTTTGTAGTTTGTTTTATTTGGAATTTCTCATCATTTACGTGTGTATATTTCATATGGGTCACATTTTAATTGCATTCCTTGGGCCATGTCCATAAAATGTGTAAAGTTTATCGATACCGGCACTGTTCATTTTGGATCATGCCATGAATTACTGAAGAAATCGATTTTCCTTTTCATCTATTTCTGTCTATCTCTCTCTCTCGCTCATTCTCTCTCTCTCTCTCACTCTCTCTCGCTCACACTCACTCTTGCTCACTCTCTCCTCTCTCGCTCTCACCCCCTCACCCGTTCTTTCCCACTCGCTCTCTCTCTCTCGCTCTCACTCTCTCACTCTCACTCTCTCGCTCTCACCCTCTCACCCGTTCTCTCCCTCTCGCTCTCTCTCTCTCTCTCCCTCTCGCTCTCTCTCTCTTTCTATCTCTTAAGTTTCATTTTTCTCTCATTCTGCATCGTTCTTCTCCTTATTCCTCTATGAATCTAAAAATCATTATAGTTTCGTTATGATTTTAATGAAAAGTATATGTATTGAAATTTGAGTCGGTTACTTTAGTGAAACATTTCCAATTTCCACAATACAAAATCAACTGAAGCTCTAATGTTTGGTGTTCATTCCTTAATGTGCCTACAAAACAATACAAAACCAAAGTAAACTCAACTCATGTTTGATATATTTAAAGTAAAATGTTTTTTGACCAATGTTTGCCATAGCCATAAGCCATTAAATCTATAAACTGAATGAGTTGCCTTCCATGTTGAACAAATGTTTCTTATGTGCGAAACCGGCTAATTTTTGATGTTCGTCCAAACAATTTGTAAACATGTTTACAATCTGCAAGAGAAACTTGTTGTTCTTGTTCTTTTCAATGTGGTCATCATGGCATAACAAATGATTCGACACTATAAAATCAGTATACGCTCTTTGGGCATATGCTTACGCATTACATGTATATAGGCATGGAAAATCATTTCCATGTCAATTATCAAATTTCTTACAAATGCATGCAATTTAAACAATTGGCCAAACTGTGAAATAGCATTCAGTAAAATTCTTCGTCATTAAATTTTATTGTTAAATTAAAGTTGTCGATTGAAATGCTATCGAGAGATATTGAATGAAAAAAAAGTGTCATTATAATTGCTTTTGAATTTGTGCTATTGATGTCGACAATATGAAAACTCCATTAGGTCAATCTGTTTGATTATCGGTACAGTTGGATTTTAGCCGCCAAATGCATTTGATTGCTCGAGGCCAAACAGCATGGCATTATCAAATCATTTTCCAAACTCGAAAATATTAAATAGGCTTTTGGATCCTTTGGCTAATTGCATACACATTGAATGAATTGCAAATGGGCAAATATCAATTTGAAACAAATATTTGTATGGCAGGCTTTTGGATTTTGTATGAATGGCTGGACATTACTAGGCATGATATTTTACCTAACCAATACCGATCGGTGTGTGTGTGTGTGTGTGTGTGTGTGTGTGTGTGTGTGCGGTTTTGCTACTATTTACGCCTTTTTCATCTCTCCCTCTCTCCCGTTCTTTCACAAGTCTGCTTCAACGATATACACCGTTGCTAAATAAATAATTAATTCACATTCCAGAAGCTAATTATTTAGGTCAGTTTATAAACAAACATACGATTTTCACTACGTTCAACGCTCTGCTAAACACGAATAATAAATTAAACCGATTTTGTGTATAACTTTGCTATTGATACATCATATTTGAGTTGAAATTTCATTTATATGCATTGCAACTCAACCCATTCTCTTCACTCCACTCCTGCATTAAAATTTTGAATAATTATGCTTTGAATCCCGATTAAATGTCACGATATATATCAAACTATGTGAAAAATGTTATAATGATGCGCACAATAACGGCCCATATGTAGAATATTAAATGAGTTTTTTGCCCAAACATAATTCAAATGACAACTTTGACTTTATATCGCTTTAGATAATAAAACATTTTATCTTTGAGATGATTATAATGCGTTCAATGTTTTTCCAATCTTTTGACAATTCATGAATTCTCTAATCTACAAGAGACCGTAAATTTTACATAAATCCCATTTAAATTCTTTTGCTTAGTACCAAATTTAAAGAGGATAATATGTGTTAAATCGATCGTATTATTATTGTGTCAAAATTAAGTGTATTAATTTTTGGCGAATATAAAATGAATTTATGGGTGTTATCATTTCATTCATAAAGGTGAAGAGTTTATTATCGTTCATGAGGTTGCATTCATGCATGTAACATAAAATGCTTTCCACTTTCATCTCAACATCATTTAATTTCATTAAATCAAATCTTGGATGAAAGCACATTTTGTATGCATCAAATGTCGATGTTACAAATTCATAGTACTATTTATGTAAATTCAACAAACATTTTACACAATGGTGCCTGAAACAATCTTCAGGCAAATATTAAATTAATAAAACATTGTTATTGAAACATAAATATCCATTTATGTCTAATTTATGAAATGTCAATATTTGTTGTTGTTGAACATTTTCGAGAAATAAATTTTAAAAATAGTTGAATATCAAATATTGAATAAGTTTCAGACTCGAAACTTTAATTTAAGGAAAATTTTACGGTGGTTACTTCACAATCTACTATAAAATTTATTAATACGAAATTGTTCGAGAAATAAATTGTCTTTGGACAAAAAGCACAAACAAAAAAAATTGAAAAAGAAAAGAAATTTTCAATAAAAAATTTTTGTTTTTTTTTTTACGAGAAAGTCCAATTTGTTTTCATTTTCATTATTATTTCCCAATGATTCCCTTGAACATTTCGATGTTGTGTTGTGAATCTTGTTGAAATTTATACATTTTACTGTTTCCTTTTTATATCATTATTTAATCTAATCAGTTATTTATTACACCCAAATGAATCTTTAAAATATTCGTACAATTTGATACAGTAAATATACGCAAATACCACACATATGTATATGTATGTGTGTATTGTTGGTTTTGTTCGATATGGAGAAAGAGGGAGTGGAGAAGAGAGGTAAAAGGGATCTTTTTAGCTTAAGAAGTAAGAATTTATTTTGGCATTTTTCATTTGATCCAATTGGGTGTGTGTGATGGGACCTTGTGTATTTAATTTTCAACAATAAATGTTACCATTGCGAAATTGTATGAGAAATGAGAAAAAATCTGAACAACCGGATGTTGATCATATAATTCGATAGCAAAAGGTAAATCATAATTTATATGAAACATATTTGTCTTGTCACTCTTTTTGATCCTATGTTCAGACAAAAAATATCCGTGTGTATGTTGTATTTGTTGTTGTTGCTGTTGGTGAGTGTGGGAGCGTAGGTTCCGAAGCATTTTTTACGTAAAAAGTGGAAAAAGTGACGGCAATGCTATGGATTCAATTGCGTTCATAATTTGAGGGCGTTTATTGATGTGTTAAATAGAGCATTTGGCACTGAACACTGAACAGATTATTTTCTTTTTTTTTCACAAAGATTATGATTTATATGGAGTAATTTTGAATGGCCTTGAGTAATGATAATACATTTCAAGTGCAGGTAAAATGGTGACATAAATCACAATTAATTTTGAACATATTTTGTTGTTTCGGTTTTTTCTTCACTCGTTCCGACCAACAACAACACAAAAAAAAAACGGGAAGTGTAAAATGTAAATATGCACATATTTAAATTCTCTGAAGAATACTTGACCGAACGAAATGATGAAGGAAAATTTACATAAATATGTTTACAGTTCCGCCATAATGGACATTTAAAAAGAGCTTATGGATTCGATCGAATGACTTTGTGTTAATAAATTCGTGTACGAAATGATTTGTTGAGCATAAACTTGTTTTGAAATATTTAAACTGGGAACACACCTGGCCCATTGAGAGTTAGACAGCAAACAAGCCAGAGATAGAGAGATAGATAGAAAGAATGAGAGATATAGAGAGAGAGGTAGAGAGAGAGAGAAAGAAAGAGAGAAAGAGAGAGAGATAGAGAGAGAGATAGAGAGAGAGAGAGAGATAAAGAGAGAGAGAGACGCAGAGAAGAATGAAAAGTGGGAAAATGGGCTCACTACAGTCATAAACAAACTCATCGCATTGATTTGTTTACAACATGCGACATAATTTCCATTTCTCGCCAAAAACTTTAGTTTGGGTCCTAATCTACAAAGTTTACCTTTATGTGAACATGATTTCATTATACTGATAGCAGTTGACTCGGTTTTGATTTCCGTTTCAAGCGTAAATATTTGATTCAACTAACGCATACAGCAAAAGCGGATAAGCATATTTTAAATAAAATTGACGTTGATTGCCTCTCAGGCGAGATGACAAAACACGAAAACTAGCTTAAATGCGATGGTTCACATGTTATTTCTGCATAATTATTACGGTTGGGCTCATCTATCATCGACCTGGATATAGGATTAGGCAATTTCATTTGATTCGATGGTCGCCAACACTATGTAAAATGTTACACTAAATTGGTTTATGTGCAAAACCCTAATTATACGCTTAATTATCCCCTTTGGAATTGAGAAAAGAAAAAAATAGACACTCTGGGCCTCCAACTATTCAACAATAAGAATAAGCGGAAATATGCTTGGATTTTCTTTTTGTTTTCTTTTTTTCATCGATAAAATTCAAATGATTTATTTGAATAATATTCCCTGAACTTTTCCAGCAGCAAAATTCACATTGAATGCCAAATCCGCTGGATTCGCATTTTCGTTTTTTTTTTCTAACGAATTAAAATATTATACGAAGCTTGAAATCGAATTACACAATCTTCAATCTCAATGCTATTGTTGTTGGTACGTAATGGTTTGTTGGCGTCCATTCATTGTTATGGTTTATTTTAACTCGTTTGCATAACTTGCAGTGATTATCTCAGGAAGGAGTTGTTTTAAGCACATGAAATGTCTGCCGGGATATTTCTGTCTGCAAACCTTGCAAACAATAAATGTTAAATTGTCCTATAAATAATAATGTGAATCTCATACAACGGAACATGAACCCAAAATTAGTTAAATGATATAATTTGTGCATATTTTATTAATAGAAGTGTTAGCCTTTATCATATTCATCGCAGAATTTTCTTCTATCGAAACTAGCGCCTGTTTTTAACATGATTTCATTTTCGTTCAAACGGGATATTTAGTAAAAATCTTTTAACGCAAATACAGATTATTTTGGTGACATCAGCCACGGAAGTGAGTTTTTCAATGATTAATAATTTTTGCTAATGATTTTCAAATGCAAATCATTTTGCAGCAAAGTTTGATAAAATATTAAACAAAAATCTTATTAATTCAAATACTTTATTTGACTTGACTTAACTTGTACATGGCATGTATTAGTACTTTATCCAGACCAATGCAATAAAATTAACTGAATTACTTTTCATTTTCTACTAAATGCGAATGGATAAAACATGCAACGCATGTCTAAACCAATGGATATTGCCAGTCAATTGCCGGTTTTGTAAACATTCTAATCAAATGCTTTGAACATTTATCGTGCGAATAAATGAGAAAAGTTTCAGCGCATTTTTCTTGGTTCGGTTTGTGTTGTCTGGTTTGGTGAAAAATAAAAAAACAAAAAAACAAAAAATGCATTTGGCATGCAAACCAAATAAAAAGTTACGCTAATGCGAGTATTGAACGGGAAAAGTTGGCCGATTAACATCACCATTAGCATTAATGCAAATTGAAATTTGTTGGATATAAAATTGAATTGTGGACAAAAAAAAAGAGAAGATCAAATTATGATTTTGCCAACAATAATTTGCCAATTTTTTTTTTTTTTATTCATTTTTCCTCGTTTTGTTTTACACCGAATTTGAAAATTTCAACTCATGAAAATGAATCATTTGCTCGGCATGAGGAGCATTACAAGTACAGACAAAACGCGTTATTTTCCACTGAAATAAATACAAACAACAAATAAAGTTAAATTAAGACCATAAAAAGTCAGAAAGAGAGAGAGAGAGAGAGAGAGAGAGAGAGAGAGAGAGAGAGAGAGAGAGAGAGAGAGGAGATTGAGAGCAATAAAAACCATTTAAGTAAAGTCAGGCGAGCGTGTTAGCCAATGCGACACAATGCTTGTATTTATATATAATATATACCTGTCCAAAGGCAAATTGTTTGAAACTTTGTCTTAATCAAAATCAACCATTATGCTCGTTTGACCACGCATTTTTGATGTCATTCCGAATATCCTTTTAGTTGTGCTTGTGTGAGTATTTGTTTCTCCCCTTTCTTCGTGAATAACTTTTTCAAACCAATTGCCAACAACAATGATAACGAAGTGAGATCAAGTCGAGAAAAAAGGGACCGGTCATGGTCATGTAACACTCAACTTTATTTCATTGTTTATGCGTTTCGAAATGAGATTGGCAGGAGAGAAGAAAAGAAAAAACAAAACTGCCTAACACATACACAAAAATGAGAAATGTGCAAAGTTTAAGCATTGATAAAGTTTTTGGTAGACACAATAGCCATCGGGATTTAAAGCATTCGACCGTGTTAGATGATAAAAATTTAGTGTCAAATTGGGGAGACCGATCAAATGGAAATCAAAACGATTCGTTTGCAAGTGAGAAAATCATCACATAAAAATGCTTCGGGTTGTTTATGCACGAAAAAGAATTGGCAACACTAAATGATGAAAACCAAACAACACAAATGAAAAACTGATTTGATTAAACAATTCAATCATCTTATAAATGATGGAATAATAATTAATTGTTAAATCAAAATTAATTATTAACATTGAAAATTGAAGAGAAATAAAGAAGAAATGAAATTTCTGATTTGTGTCACAAACTTGGAAATTTGTTAACCTCAGTTGTTGGTAAACATTTCTTACCGTTGAATATTCATCATTTCTATTTTCGTTGAATAGATGAATATGAAATGCATGAATTCAATGATGAAAGCAAAGAAGTTTTGTTGTGAAGCGCCATTCCGAGCTTATATTTTGTCATAAATAAGCTCTGAACTTTTGTTTCAAATAATTTTTCTATTTTGATTGCAGGCAACCGAAAAGTGTTATTATTAGCCTTGTCTGGTACATCAGAAAAATGTCGCGTTGAGGATTAAATGAAAAAAAAAAAAAAAAAATAAAAATTTGCCCATTGAATGCATCATTCATTCGTTTGTTTGTTTGTTGATTCGCTGGTTCGTTCATTACATTTCACAGTTACAACATTTCTGTACTTTTCTTGTTTTAGAACAATTCAAGTGTTTTAACAAAATAATTCTCGCACAAAAAATAGATGGATGCTTCGCTTACCGTTGTATGTTCTTTACTTTTCTTCTCTTTTTTTTCTTTTTTTTTTGTCAATTTCATTTTTGTGAACAACACTTTTAACATGGTGTTTTCAGAATTAGAAAAAATCCTTGAGCCGCCTTTTTATGTTATTTTCACTGAAATGTAAAATGAAAAAAAAAAAAAACAAAAAACAAAAAAAACAAACATTTCGCGGTTGACATTAATTTAATTACATTATATAAAAATGATGCGAAAAACGCTCGACCGAAACGGAATGCAAAATAAAATTCGTAACCATTTTAAATGTTGTTGTCGCAGGACATCGCCCTAATTGAATGGATCATTTTTTTTGTTTTTTTTTTTTTCGTGCGTTCATTTTTTCCATCATGATATACATAAATATATATGTATTTGTTACTGTCTTTTTTATATTGTATTAGAAGAAACAAGAGGATGTTGTAGCTTATTTAATGTTTGTATGTTTTGCATGATAATCTTTAGAAAGTTTTTTTTTAGCGTTCAGCTTCCATGCTGTTGAAATTTCCTTTTCCGCATTTTCTTGCATGAAAATTTTATTTGGCGTAACTCATTACTTATAACTTTATTTTAAATTCTCTTTCTTTATTTGTAATCATTCACACTACCGCTATATATTATTTCATCAAAAGTCAAGTGATGTTTTAATTTTGTTCGTAAAGTTTTTATCATTATTTCATTTTCTATTTTTTTTGTTTTCAAAAATTCAAAGCAATAACTATTAAGTTGGTGGTTTAATGAAAAATGAATTCACATATTTTGTTGTTTTTTGTGTTTTCTATTTGGAAATTTAAAACCAGTTCAGACAAACTGAATGGTATCGGTGTTGAAAACATTCATTCTTTTCTCCCCCCGTATAATTTCCGCTTTGAACACATGACATTAAAACAAGCGTAAGCAAAAGATAAAAGATTATTTTTTTTTTCTCGACGGAAATTCATCTTTCATTAAAAAAGAGAAGAAAAAAAATATTTAGTACTTTCTTCATAATAATTCATTGTATGTCTGCATTCCACCATCACCACCGAATGGCTTAATTCATTATTATTATTATTTTTTTGTTCATCTTTTGTACCAAACATTTGCCATTGAGTTAATTTGAAATGAAAAATTTCTCATCTCTGTACGATGAATGAATGCAATGGTTTTGGCAATGGTGGTGAATAGCATAGTCTCGGCATTTTATACCACATCAAGCACAAGAGAAAAAAAAATATATAAGAAGAGAAACAGCGAAAAAAAAATGGATTAATGATCGCTTCTTCGGGTTAATTGCTGATGAAAATTTTCCTGTTAAGTTTCTTCTATTCCATTTCTTGTGTCTTCGTCTTAATAACATTTCATCAGAGTAGGGATTGTGCATGCAAAATCACATTTGAAAAATGGAATGAGCATGCACAAGAGAAAGAGAGGGAGAGAGAAAGAGAGGGAGGGAGAGAGAGAGAGAGAGAGAGAGAGAGAGAGAGAGAGAGAGTGAGAGAGAGAGAGGAAGAAAGAGAAAGAAAGAGAGAGAAAGAGAGAGAAAGAGAGAGAAAGAGAGAGAGAGAGAGAGAAAGAGAGAGAGAGAGAGAGAGAGAGAGAGAGAGAGAGAGAGAGAGATAGAAAGATAGAAAGAAAGAGCGGTAGAGAGAGAGAATTCAATCTAAGATATAGAATATTTTCTTCATTTTCATTCGTGTCAGTTTTCTTTTTCTCGCTATGCATTGGTTTATTTTTTTATTTCTCTTCTTTTTCATGTTCATTTGCTTATCGTCATGTCAAAATGGACGCAAAATGTTGAAGCGTTGAATTTTTGTTTTAGCACGCCACGCCATTCAGCATCTGGCCTATTGCAAAAGGCAACATAGTCATTCCTCCTTCCTTGACAACTTTGTCGGTGATTCCTTTTTTTCTTTCTTCAAAGTAAATTAATTTTCTCGTGTGCAGTTCTGCGTAATGTTCGCTTCTCATGTTCGCGGTTTGTTGAATGACGCAGAAGCGTCGTCTCTAGTTTTTATTTCTTCCCCATTCTCCAGATTATATTTATATTTGCGCAAACAAAATGCCATTCACGATTTTCAACTGTTTATTCAACATGTTGAAAAATTTTTGTGGTCGCATCGAATGAAAAGGAGGGAGAAAAACGAAAAAAAAAAAATCGCCAATATTATGATAATTAAAACAGAAGTAATGTTTCCAGGCCAAAAATGATATAAAACAGCGTTCCAATTTGTTAGTTGTTTTCATTTCGTGTGAATATTATTATATTTATCAATAGAAGGATTCTTCAGCAGGTCATGCGTAAATTTAGTTAGTGTGAAGAGAGAAAGACAGAAAATAGAAATAAAGTCGGTCGCTTTCGAAATATAAACCCTGCAAACGAGGCCACGTGCATTCATATCTTGAGTTTCATTGAGCTCATGAGAGCGCAACCACTTCTCGCATCAAATTCATAATGCTACTTATTTTATTAGTTTACTGGGTTTATCTGTTGATGCGATGTGTTCAACCTTCACCTCAGCTCATGAGATTATTACATTCAACTGATAGTTTGCGCTGCATTCACGAAACTTTGCACAAGATCTTGATGACGTGACTCTGAATGAAAAAAAAAAAAATACGAATTTATATATGAAGTGCTCTTGCGCTACGCTAGAAAGTTAATTCAATGCATTGCGCTTGACGAATCGAATTAACTTTAATATGCCATCGTCAATCAGTGTTAATTTAATGAACACGGGGAATACAATCAATGAATGTTTCATTTTATTTATTTCCGCAATGAGACCATATGATTTTTCATTTATTTAAAATCATCATATTCTATTCATTTCAAACTAAAAGTCGAATTTGGACTCGTTTCCTAAAAAATGTTAAATGCAATTAAAATAGTTTTAAAGAAATAAGAATCTTTCGAATGCTGTTGTTATTGAGAAATATATTTTTGATTCAAAATTAAAAATATAATTTCTTTTTAAGTCAATTACCGTAAATTCGAAATAACACATTCTTTGATAGCTTTTGGTGTTAGCACAATGCGTATTTTGAATTTTTAACAAAATCATTGTGTGTAAATAGTGTTCTGATAAAACATGAACAAAATTCAACTCGCGATAGCTGGAGAATAAGATAGAAAAAGAGAGAGAGAGGAGAGAGAGAGAGAGAGAGAAAGTGGGAAAGAAAGCCAAACTAATAACAACATTAGTGAGTGGATTTGATGATTTCCACATAATCTAATTCACTACTCTATTTGTGTTGTGTGAATAAAGCTCAAATGCTATATAAAGTTATTGAAAAAGTATGTTTGATTGTTCGTTTGGTATTTCGAAACCATTTATATTATGAATATTAGCAATTTGTTGGCACAGCTGAATTCTCGACCCCAAAAAAACCTTTCGATTGATATTTTGCAAAGCGAATAAAGCTGAAAAAAATGACTTGAAAAAGAAAAAATAACATTTTCAAGCTCGTTTGAATAAGTTTTTTTTTCCATTTCAACGCCATTGCCTGTGTGTTCCAAACATCAAACAGCTTTTTAGTTACACACGCCATGCACACTCATACCCACATACACAAACAAACAAACAAATTGTTCGCTTTTTGCACACACATACACACACACACAATGCTGTTGATTTTGCTATAGAATGAGCACATATACACCATATTAAGCGGTGAACGTATGAAACGTAAAAGTCATATTTTAACTGATTTAAAATAAGCGTTGAACCAAAGCCATAACATTTCAAAAACATGAAACATACCAACAAAATCATCATTTTTATGCTTGAAAATATGTGTTTTGGTTGCAAAATTCAAATGCAGCACAAAATCCAAAGACGGAGACAAAAAAAAGGGGGGAAAGAAAAAGACAGAGCAAAAAAAAATGGAACATATACACACATTCACATATGCCTGGTAAATTTTTATTCCACGCACGAATTTCTATTTTATTTGCTCGCTCGCTTGCTTTTCAAACTCATCGTACGTTTGTGCTGCATTCCATATGCAACATTGGTTTGATATAAGAAAAGAAAAGAAAAGGAAAGAAAAGAAACGAAAAGAAAAGTGTAACGTTTCTTATTTGACGTGCTGCTAGTTTTCAAAATGAACTAATATTACGTAATGATTGAAATGGGATGGAGAAATTTGCACGAATATGGCACGCCTTATCGAAATAATATTGAGCGCGACACAGTGGTGAAGTAGGAAAATGATTTTTAAGTGAAACAACAAGAAGAAAGATAAAACGACTATCGAGACGAAGCCGAAGATGAAAAAGACAAAAAGGTAAGAGAAAAATAAGCTCATGTGGATTGCCAACATTGAGAATTCTATGATCTATCTTATGAAAATTTCCGCACATGCCGGAATTTTTATCCGCTGCACATATTTTATGCAGAAATTGTTTTCAATTTTTACTAGACTCTAGAGACGACACACACACACACAAAACAGAAAAATATACTATGAATTCATGCAAAGCAATGCATGATTGTGGCTTTCCCAGTGTCGCCGGTAATTGATTTTATTCAATCAATAAAATGAACAAATTGTATGACACTAATTCAGCACTTTCATGTTCTTGTTGTTCAAGCCTCGGGCGAATTACGAAAAAAATTTATAACAATGACAATAACAAGTTAACATGGTCAAATTAAATACAAAAAGCCACAGCTAGATGAATGATTTTTTAAAAGGCAAAGTTTTTTTTCTACTTTTGACTTTTTTTAAATCAATGCACAATGTATTATTGCACAGGATTACAACAGAGCTATGGCCACAATTATTTTAATAATTGAAAAATAAATGAAGAGCTGCGGTCAACGATTGTGGTTTAAACAAATTTTGTTTGTTCTTTTTTGACCACCGATTAAAAACTCGAATGAGAAATGAATTGTATTGAAAAATGGAGGAAAAATATGCTAATTTGGTAAAAATTACCGAAAGGATAGACATTTGTTGAAATAAATTATTTCTGCTTCAAAATATTTTCAATCGAAAATATGTTTCAACTCATTTCGGACTAACACCCATCATATTCATTGTAGATCTTCATCTGTAACTGTATATGAAATTCATGGAAATTCATAAGTACAAATTCATGAAAATATTGATACATGGAATATATCTATAAAATAGGCCAAAATATTTCAAACAAGAATTTGATCTCTTCAAATTCTATAAATTGCAACAATTGCAATTGGAATGCTTCAAAATCCATTGATATAACCATATGGATACATAATCAAATCATATTAAGCAACAAAGTGCTTGTGCACGAATCAAGAAGTAACAAATGTTGAAATTCGATAAGAAAACCAAAATAACGAAGTAATTTACTTCCTATTCATATACATTTGTAATTACATAGTCTTGAAAATGTTTCAATTGAATGAATCACAAGATTTATTGGAATTACTTTCCGAATTGTGAAGTCAAATTCAGTGTTAAATTCAGTTGAACATTTCATTATGATTTCAATTCAATGAGTTAAATTTTTAAAGGATTGATGAAATCGAGAGGAATCGGCATTCGGAAAATCCATCACCAATTAATTTCAAAATTCGTCTCATTGTTTTGTAGAAAACACTGTTTAATTACTGAAATATTATTACAACCAAGAGATTTCAGAAATGAAACATCCAAAAGTGTTCATTTCTTAATATTTCCATGTTGTAATTTATGGAACAAATTAAAAATTCATTACAAATGGAATATCGTATCGCATAAACTTATATATAAATTTAAATTTAAAAAAACATGTTGAATGAAACTGAAACCAATACAGTGGCGAACTGAAAAATTTAATGAATTCATCATTCGGTTGAAAAGTATAATATAAATGTAAAATTACTTGAGAATACATAGTGTGCTAGCGACGCTAGTAAAATATGTTGCTTAAATTTTAATAAATATCACGTGATTTTCAAATTATCCATTCTATGGAAATTGACATTGATGTCAATCAATTTTCATCTATTGAAACATTTTGGGTTAGAAGTAAAACAATGAAATTCAATAAATTTCCATTGAATTCATGGAAATTCATTACTTTAACAACCTCCTCCCCCATTCCGGGTAATTTCACTATGTCATTTAAAAATGTCTCCAATCCCACTCACTAAATTCAATCAAAAATGAAAAATTTACAGAAAAAAGAAATCCAATTAAGAGCTACAGCAATTTAAATGCATTAATCCATACGATGAAAGCTAAACATACAATGAGTTTTAACTTTGATAATTCAACAGACGATTTCTAGTGATAGACGACCAGCTGAATATTGCATAACATCAAAGAAGAAATTCACACCGTTACAATAGCAACCACAATTAAATTCATTGTCAAATGGAAAAATCTGATTGCAATTGCCATAAACTGAACAATCCACTTGACCCGATTCTATTATTAGAATGTAATGAAAGACTAAGAAAAATTCAAGCGGTCGCCTTGACAAAACGTGCAATCAAAATCTGTGACAAAAGTCGAAGGAGAAAAAAAATGAACAGGGAACAAGAACCACATGAAAAATGCCACACAACAGCAATTATGATAAAAAAAAAATCCTTTAACGTGACAATGTTGCTACAAGAATCGCGAGAAGTGGAAATGATTATTTTTTCCAATCTTTTACATAAATGTAAAGTACTTTTTGGTCGTGAAAATTAAAATATGCAAGACAGTAAAATGAAACTTGAATAAAATGTTGTACATTTATGAATGGTAGTCTACTTTGGTTAATTGTTTCGAATTGTTGCAAAATTTGTCATTTTTGCAAATGTTTTTTTTGCTCGCACACAATTCAACGAATTGTGGTAGATACTTAAGTTTTACACAGAGAGAGAGAGAGAGAGAGAGAGAGAGAGAGAGAGAGAGAGAGAGAGAGAGAGAAAGAGAGAGAGAGAAAGAGACAAACGCAGACACACAATTCACACTTTCGATGTTTCAGTCATTTGCACTTTATTCAAGATTAAATCATATTGAAAATAGTTGAATGAAATATGCAGCAAGCATCATTATTAACGGTAACTTTTAATTACTTCATTAGTTTTTAACGGCTTAAAACTAAAGTTTTTTTTTTCCAATGTGAAAATTCATTTGCCTCACAGAAGGGTTTGATGTTTGCTTTGCATCTCAATTTACAACAGCTCAACATTGATCGATACCAATAGCCTCATTCTTAGCTCCTTTCATTTTCACTCATGGAGCAATCAATTCGGTACACAGAAGAAAAAAAAACTTGTGAAAATACCATAGCAACTGTGGCTTGAATAAGTATTCCACAAACGTATTTCGATCTTTCATCGTCGAAAATAACAAGAACAACAAAATGAGGGGAAAAAAAAAGAGAGAAAAAACAAAGAGAAAAGAAATAATCTTTTCTTTACATTGAACGAGGCAATGAAAAAAGAATGTAAATTATTTAATATATGATAAAACAATGGCGACGAACAAAACGGAGAAATGCCGTTATAATGTTTAACATGGCAAAGATTATGGGATTTCTATGTGCTTGGGCTCCAACAGTCGAGAGTATTACATAATGTTTGATATTTAAAAAAAACAACAGAGAGAGAGAGAGAGAGAGAGAGAGAGAGAGAGAGAGAAGAAAGAGAGAGAAAGAGAGACAGAAAGAAAGAGAGGGACTGAGAGAACAGAGGGAAAAAGGAAGCCGAAACGGTGGTGATGAAGAAAAACAAGAATACGCGGGAAAATTTGTGGAATTCATATAAGTAAACATTTGCAGTGAATATGTAGAAAAAGATAATCTATGAAATGATCTGAAATATCGCAGTACGACGTGATCCAATCTTGTTTTTCTTTTCTTCTTTGTCTTGTTAATCCTTTTATTTCAACCGTTCGCTTTGCTCCATGCTCCTCTCTGTGTCATCCGATTTGTGTGTGTGTGTGTGTGTGTTTTTTTTTTCGATTCCAATTTGAAAAAGCTTCTTTTTCCCCCTTTTCTCTTTTCATTCATTTTCTTTATTCGTTTTCTCAAAAATCAACATTCGTTGTGCTTCTACAGCTGATGACGATTTTAAACCATCAGGTGAAAACACAAGAAATACTTTATTGTGCAGATTTCCAGATTATCTCAAAATCTAAAAATGCCCATTGACATTTTATTTTCGGATCGAGCAACGAAATTAAAATATTTCAAATGTTCGAGAGCGAATGGAGCGAAATGCAAAGAAATTTTGGTAAAAGGTAATTTCATTTGGTTAAAAGAAAAAGGCAAAATGAAATTCGGTCGGTATTCTTTTCAATGTCAAATGAATTTATGACGCTTGGCGAGTTTACGAGTTTTTGCCTTACAAAATGTTTGCAATAATTACCATCAATTTTATGTTGCAACAGACATTCTGTAATCGTTGGCCTCTCATGATTCGAAGCTTTCAAACAATAACACACAAACTCATTTCTATAAAGCACACAATGAACACGTTCACGTGCGCAAACAAATAAACAATAAGCAATAAACAAGGGAAACGAATAAGTGGAGGGGAAATAAATAACTAGAATGAAAATGGCATGGAATTGGAATCGTAAAAAATGAATATGACCAGAGTTGAAAATGGCAACGCAATAACTAAATAAAATGTGTCCCCGCAGACAAAAGTACAACATAAATAACAGCATCCAACGACAAAATATTTATAACGATTATTTTCAAAATATGTTTGTTCATACGATGAGTTTCTCTAGCATTGGCATTGGTTAGCAACGCGTTATTCACTTCAATTTACTACTGAAAATAAACAAAAACAACATCACAAAAACATTTGCAGCCTTATCACCGAACAATTGTAACAATTCTATGGAACAAGACACACAATTTTTGTAATAAATAGCCCAAACGTTTATTGTGCACACGGACTATCAACACCGACAACATTTCAAACTGAATATTTTAACAGTTGAAATAATATACAACAGTTGTCAGCGATTTTAGAGTGCATTTGATCTCATCATCGATTGACGTAATTTAAAACCGTCTAAACCATTACCGCTCAACATCGACAACAGACCAAATGCTCTCAATTTGTTTTTTTTTCTTCGTTTTTAATGTGTTACAATTTCGCACACACACAAACATAATTTATTTGAAACTATTACCAACAAACAACCAATTGTGACTGACTCAATACGAAAGTAGATGTGGTGCAAGTATTGCGTGTGAATGCACGCTCGATTTATTACAATGACGCAACATGAAACGAAATATTATTGTTTTTATGTTAAACATAATATCCCAGAGCGCGTCATCACAACCACCCCATTTGAATAATAATGTTGATTTGATGCTAATGTTCCGATTGAAATACAATTCACAGTGAAATCATAAGAGGGAATTGAAAATGATGAATACAAAACGAGAAACGAAAAGAAAAAAAAAACCGAATGTATTTTCTGCGAACAAGAAAAAAAACAAATTGGATATGTGAATAATAAAATATATTATATACAACAATGACAAGAATGGATGAAGAAAACTGGCGGTGGAAAATGCTACTTCAATTCGATTTTTAGAAAAATAAAGAGGAAATTCCACGAATACGACAAGAATGTAACTTCTTATTATGTCGCAAATCAAATTTTTTTTTTTTCATCCAGCTTTGCGCAATTATCGAGTTCATAAAATGTTGCCACATCTATAAAAATGAAGTGCATAGTTTTTTTTCATTTTTTTTTTCTTTTTTTTTTGATAATCATCTACATAATAATTTATGTTGTTCACTAAAACATTTTCACATCCGCATCCGCGACTCATATATTTTCCCTTTATCGCCATTAGCCGTTTTATTATGACGCCTGCATTTTTCATTCGCTTCAACACTCTTTTTTTTTCTTCTTCGTTTCTCTCTCTCTCTCTCCGAATGAACCGTTGGCCAAAAGAAAAATTCACACGATAGTTTTACTAAAATGATTACAAGAGGAAATGTGGAAAAAAAAAAATAACAATCACTACACACGATGCCGAACTGGGAATAAGTGATTAAATATGAACGAATGGGATTTCACTTCAGCGTATTAAAAATTACACCATAAATAATCTCCGGAGGGTAGCCAATTTTTTTTCCCCTCCCCCTTTCTCTCTTCCTATTCTTTCCCACTCACTCTTTCACTCTTTAGCCGCCTCACAGTGATATGTCACTCTCTCCCTCTTCTCCGGTCCCCCCTCTCCTTCTCTCTCTTCCCTCCTCCCTATTCCCCTCTCTCTCTCCCTGTCTCTCCCTCTCTCTCCCTCTCTTTCCCTCTCTCTCCCTCTCTCTCCCTCTCTTTCCCTCTCTTTCCCTCTCTCTCTCTCTCTCTCTCTCTCTCTCTCTCTCCTCTCTCCCTCTCTCTCCCTCTCTCTCCCTCTCTCTCCCTCTCTTTCCCTCTCTCTCTCTCTCTCTCTCTCTCTCTCTCTCTCTCTCTCCCTCTCTCTCTCTCTCTCCCTCTCCCTCTCTCTTGTGCCTACCTCTCTCACTCTTTCTCCATCTCTAAAACTGTTTTTTTTTTCTCAGTAATTTCGAGGGCTTTAAGCTCATTATACTTCTCAATGAAAATGTATATTAATTTTTGAAAGCATTTGTAGAGGTTGGAGACTTTAAAACTTTTTCAAAATGCACACTGTTGTTTAATATCGTACAAATAATATAATAAGAAATAACGTATTACGAATCATACTAATGAGCTCGTATTATAATATTTGAAAAGAAAATAAAAATATTGCTGAATTTGTGGGAAGATTTTGTAACGAAGCCTCCAGCCAGCAAACAAATATGATAATTGAATGTAACATGAGAATAAATGACATTTTAAAGATCTTTTTTGTTACAATAAATTCGTTGTTGTTGTCGTTGATAATAAGAACTATTTTTTTTTCATTTTGAAAGCATTTTTCACAATATATTTTCCTCCAAAAAGGATCTCTGATGAATCCGAATATTTAAAAATGTGCCCATGTGTTTTTCATTCATTTTTTTTCGTTGGCTCGACACAATGACGAACGAATAAAGACGATGCCTTAACAAAAATGTTATGGTCGTTGAAATAATTGTACCATACACAACAAACAAAATAAAAATTCTATAAACCAACAGCTCTCGCCTATTGCACTAAACAAGTTGAGCAGAAGAAAAACTGAGTCAACCTATTCTTTTGTACTTGAAACATGAAGATATTGGGTAGAAAAAAACCAAATGAACGATAAAATGAAATATATATATAAACATCGTAAATGGTATAACGACTCATTTTTATATCTACATTTTCATATTTCATTTGTGCTCATATCTGTATGACGGTTTCGCTGTTTCTGTTCCCTTGTTCCTGTGCTTGTCTTCATTTTGTATCTTTGTTACTGTACGTTTGCATTTGCCGTCAATTTTCAATGCTCTTCCAAACTAGTGTGAGAATGGTAAATATAACTGTCCTAACTCAAAATCGCCTGTTTATATGCCTTTATACAAAAGTACGATATTTATATGGCAAAGTGAAATTCCCACTTTCTTTCATATCGCGCATACAGCTTTTTACTTTTAAATCGGGAACACAACGAATATTTCACTGGGCGCGATACCATGAAACAACTGAATTCTTCTTTTTTTTTCAGTTTTCAACAAACAGTGAACATGAGTACCAAAACATAAATGCTCAACATTTTCGGAGGCAATAAGTTAAAGCACGCAGTCACATTGTGTTTGTGCAGAAATACAAAATGTATATGATCTTTCTTGGTGTTGTTGCTGTTTTTGCTGGAGAAAATGATTTCAAGCGCATGAAATGAAGTATTATTATTATCACCATCAACAACAGCAACAACAACAACAACAACGACAACACAAATATACAAGTAAAAACATGAGAAAAAAGGGAAAAAAACCATCATAAAGTCGTCATAATAAAAATAATGTGCAACTGTTCGGTTGCATGAATCATATGGAAACGAATCCACCATCATAAACCGACAATGTGTTGTGATAACATCACACTATGAAAATGGTAGTTTGATTCGCTTATCGTCCAGCCACATTTTTTTTTTTGACACAATGGAAACACACATTTATATTTTTTTATATATTTATTTTATTCTTGAACGAAAAAAAAAAAAAAAAAAATGGTGAAATGCACATCACAATTGGAAAATATGCCAATTTTAATATTTCACACTCATATGAACTAAAATGAAAATCTTTTTTTGACATTTTTCCAATTCGATGACATTTTTAGTGCTTTTTTATCCAGCATTAGTATTGTAATGTCAATAATTTCGCCAAACATTTCCTCACAACAATTTTTTTTTTTGTACGCTGTTTGTTTTTTTGCATGCGGTTTTTATTACACAATAAAAATATAGCTCTGTTATTCGCTTAATTGAACATATCGCTTTAAATGAAATGCTCTGTTTTGGTTGTCCATTTTTTTTTTGTATCCATTTTTTGTTCTCAATTTTAATTTGGCATTATTTCTTTCCCCCTCAGACCAATCAAAACCATAGTGTTTGGAAATGCAGTGAATTTTGTTGGTTTAGGCTTACTTTTTTAGTTGTTGGCATTTCAAAAGCTTTTTTACATGAATATTTGAATCAATATCATTCCACTGGAGGCTATTTTTTTAAATTGACTAAAATTAACATTTTCCATTGAACCAAACTCAATCATTTATTGTTCCATCTATAAATATACAGATTGAATTGAGGGAAAGAGAGAGAGAAAGAGAGAGAGAGAGAGAGAGAGAGAGAGAGAGATAGAGAGAGAAAGAGAGAAAAAGAGAGAGAGAAAGCGAGAGAGAGAGAGAGAGAATGAGAGAAAAGCGATGAAAAACGTGTAGAATATTCAAACAAAAGACATTCGCAAACAATTACCGAATGGTAATGAAATGGAATAAAGCCAAACTATTTAGCTTCAGTCAATAATAAATTATTATGTAAAAATTGTCTGACGCAAAAAATTGTACAATAAAATTTGAAAAAAAAAAATCGTTTGAAGCCATATCGATTAAATAAAATTAATCAATTAAGTTCGTCATATGTGCAAAATAATGAGAAACAAAAATATATTTTATCTGAAATCATGTGGAAATATAACACCAGCGTGAGGGTGAAGCATGAAATAGAGTTCTATTATTGAAGTGAAAATTACGTTTTGATACATTTGCAAATCCAATGTTTTATTTTACCCTTGAAAAGAAACAAAAAACTTTGCAAAGTTTACATTCCACAAATTATATGTCAGGCATGTGAATTATTGATTACTAATAACAATTTCCTTTTTTTCCATTTATGATAAATTTGTATTTGCGACTACATTGTGTTATCGTGGCTAATTGCAGTTAATGCTGATTGTGATCTGATCATTGAATTATATATTGAATGAAATGGATTCCATTGAAAACATTCAACCAAATCAAAACAAAACAAAACCGAACCAAAAGAAGAAAAAAAACACATTAGTAGCCAATAAATCAAGGTCAAATACTTTATGTAAACAGTGTATTTTTAATTTAATTGAAATCCGCGCCTGATATATGTCCGTGTTTTCCCAAATTATTTTGGAATTTTAATTGAATACAAACAGAGCGCATTATTTCAGTTATAAAATCAACAAAAATATTCACTGTCAATGAAACAGATAAAAAATAATAGCATATTTGAAAATCATGTGGAATTTTGTTTGTGTTTGCTTTTTTTTTTATTCATTTTCTTTGCATGAATTATAAATGATGCCATGGCTGCAGTAATTGAGCGTAATTTGTCCTCTGTGTGTTTTGTGAAACAAATCGAAATGCTGTTGTTTGTTGTCTTTTTTTTTTAAGCAGAAGAAGCAATTCATGAATATTTAATTCATTTCACCTTGAAAAATATTTGAAATGCTTCCGCGTATAAATGGTTAAAAAGATGAAAGAAAAGAAAATTTCAATTTCGAAAATTACGAATATTATGAATGCCGTGACAGTCACAATATCAACCATCAGTTTGAACTTTGAAAGCTGTTTCAAAAGAATCTACATAATTCATTTTAAAAAAAATATACTGAAACAAGATTCATTTGGTGAACCAAAATATTAACGCGGAATTGACTTGTATCCATTTCGCGTAAGTTGAAAAACAGCGCAGTGCCACGCACACGCATTTGTACGCACGCACGCTCTCACGCGCATACAAAATACAAAATACATTGGGAAAAATATAAGTGATATTTTTGGTTTTTTCGAAAATGGTTAACAATATGGAAAATGATTAGGGCAAAGTGAAAAATGATGTCACTCACAGCCACAAAATAATAATAATATTCCAACCACGGTGGCTACGCAACACACGCTCCAAACTGAAAGCTTGAAAATATGTCAAAAAAGCTGCGTAATTTTCATTTTACCTTCCATCATATTCATTTAACGTGTCACACTCGACATTATTGCTTTAATCACGTGAGCATTTTGTCGAACGGTGTAATTTTTGTAACAAAAAAAAAAAAGGAAAAACGTATGACTATAGTAAAACTTTGTACAGTATTTTTCTCCATCTCTTAATCACACTCTCTCTCCCTCTCTCTTTCTCTCTTTCTCTCTTTCTCTTTCTCTTCCTCTTTCTCTTTCTCTCTCTCTCTCTCCTCCCTCTTTCTCTCTCTCTCTCTCCCTCTTTCTCTCTCTCTCTCTCCCTCTCTCACTCTTTCACACTCTTGCACGCAACATAAACAATATAAAAACAAAACAAAATACCGCGCGTACACACATTGTATCGTCTTACATTATGGATATCGGTGCGAGATTTCAAATGATTAAAACTTTCATGTTTAAGTCTAGTTTGTTATTTGAGAAAGTGCAATCGAATGTAGAGAAGAAAGATTTTATTATTAAAAAGGAAAATACAATAGAAAAAAAACAACAACTTTTGAAAACATCTACAAAAACTCTCGAAGCTTTTGTTATTGTTGTTGTTGTTGTTGAATCATTCAATGTTGACAATGCCTTAAACGTTTTGTGCTTGAGTTTTTGTGTTCCGGTGAAAATGCTTCACAGCAAAGAAATTAAAAAGAAAAATAACAAGCGAAAAATGGTTGACAGTTGACGACAACACATACAGCCACATGGCATTATAACAACCATTTACTGCAACGGCAACTTCAATGACAATGGCAAAAGTAAAAATTCTCTGTGGAATAAGCATAGTTGAAAAGTTTGTTTGTTTATTTTTTTTGTTTCCTCTTCTTCTTCGTCTTCTTCTTCGTCTTCTTCTTCTTCCTCTTCCTCTATTTTTCTTCACCGATCTGGAATTGTCGTTTTGTACAGCACTACTTAAATAGCTAACCAGTTTCGCAATTGGCACTAGGTTTGCGTGTGATAATCACACTTTGCTTTTGTCATGAACTCAACCAAACATTAAAAAAGCGCCCATAAATCGCTTTTTATGAACCATTGAATATGTATTTTGCACTTTAATTTTTCGTCAGAGACAAAAAATTCACACACTCACACACGACACACACACACACACATTCTATCGAATGTTCATTTCACATACGTTTTGTGGACATTGACACAAGTGAAAATTACCATAATAACGATGGCAATAAAACAGACGCACTTTATGATTCAGAGATTATGATTTTTCTTTCAACAAGTACGAATACCATTAACATTTTTTTTTTCGTTTTTTTAAATTTCATTTCGAAACGGAAAGAAAGTGTAATACTTAATGATTATATGGTAACTCAGTTGAGAGGGGTTTTTTTTCTTATTCGTTCAATATGAGATTATATTTAGTATGTGCTAATGATGGCATAATTGAAACTTCACAATCTGATTTGTATGGCTTTGAAGGATTTTCAGTATTCAGATCATCTAATGGAAAGAATTTTGTGTTAGTCTCTATAAAAAACATGAATGAAGGCAATATTCAAAATGAATGAAAATCTTTTGAATGAAGTATTCCCTTTAAATATGATGGAATAAAATTGGAACGCAATTTGGTGGAAAATGTTGATTCAATATGTTTAACTTGTATTTTTTAGTCAACAAATTTGAATTGATTAGCATTATAATGTAAATCGCTTTACTTTAAAATGATGTCTAATTTGTGCTACAAGATAATACTATTAATTTTAATCAAAAATTATGAGAAAAATTATGTTAATACACAATCATGTGTCCAGACTGAAGTCAGAATAGCGTGTTTGTTCGCATTATCAACATATATTTTCGGAAAAAAAATAACGAAAAGAAAAAAAAAACGAAAAAAAATATACATAGTTAGCCGTTGAATAATACGTAGTTCAGTTGAAATTTATGTTGATTACAAAACGATATGAAGTATAAACGGAAATGAATGAAGAAAACTGGCAAACGATGGTGGTGAATCTATTATAAAACATAGTGATTGAGATGGAGTTTTAAATTCATTCAATTAATTTACATAAACTTTTTTGTTTGAATAATTGCTATTCAATTTTTGGTCCCGGAATATATTCCGACGGCCGATCATGCTTATTTGTTACATGAAAATGGTTAACAACTGTTCGGGGTAGCTGTTGGGTTCGAACGAAAAAAAAAAATGGAACATTTTCTGTTTTTGATCGAATACAAATTGATTGCTTCCGTGTCTCAGCAGTATTCGAAATTTATGGCATATCGTCACAATGATTTTATGCCGGTTTATCGGTGGCCCCGTACAAACAAAAACCGTTTCACGTTTAGATTTTACAAATGATTGGCAACGAAGCAAAATTGTACACATACACCAGCATATCGACGCTCACAAACACAAACACACACGCACACACACACACACACACACACACACACACACACACACACACACACACACACACACACACAACACAATTACTCACACATTCATTCACTGAGTCATTCACCTATTCAATCACGACTAAATCCAGACAAAGCGAATGAAAGAGAGAGAGCGAGAGAGAGAGAGAGAGAGAGAGAGAGAGAGAGAGAGAGAGAGAGAGAGCGAGAGCGAGAGAGAGAGAGGAGAGAGAGAGAGAGAGAGAGAGAGAAAGAGAGAGAGAAAGAGAGAAATAGAGAAAAGGAAAGGGAGCGAGAGTTGGTATCGGTGTCAGCAAATGGATATATATGAACAACGAAATGCAAAATGCGAACCAAAGCAAAAAGCAGTCTTAGTTAAACAAAGCGGTATTACATTTTTCAGTTTGTTTACACATCGAAACTCGATTGAACAAACAAATCACCAATATAACAGAGGGGGGCCCATCATGATATTACACAATTCGAAACACTCATCTGCCACATTTACAAACAATATTCTCTAAAAGGCCAGTTTGATCTATCTCTATTTTTGACCAAACCCAACAGATAATTAAATAAAAACTACGAATATAGATTGCATCGTATGAAAAACCATCCAGCATTCGTATCAACTTTTAGGCCGTTTATACGCAAAACAAGCACTTGTCTTATCAACAAGCAAATTTAGTCCAATAAATGGACAAATTTAGTTCAATAAATAAATTTCACAACGATATTATTATTAATAGACCATGCGATACCGCCTATGGATGCAATGACAAACAAAAATTGACCTTTCGAGCTAAAATATGAAACTTTTGTCCGAAAAACATGAGAAACAAAGTATTTTGACAATGTAAATGAGATGAAGGTATCCATAGGATAGATGAATGGACAGTATATTTGAAGAGTTAACAAACATGAATGAACTAGAACGTGAGATTGATAAAAATTCATTCAATCAATTTTTTTGCACAAACTCTCCTATTTTTTTTTTTTTGGTTTGGAATTTGCGTCATCATTTCTCATATAGACTGTGTAACTATTTTTCGACGTACATAGTCTATATGAGTTGACCAAATGAATCAATTCTTTGTTTTTCGCCAATTTTTCAATGCCCACGTACAATATAAATCAAAGAACATCGGTCTCAGATGCATTTCATTTAAGAATATCTAAGTTTATTTTCACAACAACTATTTTGCGAATAAGCAATGTGTTGTTTCAAGAAATGGCTCGCTCGAATATGAATTGAACCATGAAATATATGAAATAACTCTAGCAACCTACACACAAAACTTCAGCAATATCATCGAAATATTATGTAACGCCAGAGATTTTATCTCGAATCTAAATCACTTTTTGATTGAAACTCGATTATTGATTTTGAAAATTGTTTGCAAAGCGTTTTAAACACAATTCGTTTGATTTCTATATTCCAAGAATGTTCAAGTCATCTTTTTCAACAGGAGGGCGGAGGGTCAATAATGTCAAATGAGTTAAATTAGAACAATAGAATCAGGTTGAAATCAATTCTGTAATTATCGTTAATCAAACATTCAAGTAATTATAAACATGACAAAGAGCACATGAGCTTATGATCGAATTACAAAGTATTCGGTGCAAAGGCTATTTTCGAAAAATGATTCATTCAATTTGCGTGTGCTTGTACAAAATTTTAACTGCAACTTTAACCCTTTTTAATGCTTCAAATATGTATGTCAAAGAAAATTAAAATTCATTCGTGATGGTACAAACACACTAATTACGTGTTGAAAATAACACGGCATATGAGCTTAACTATAATTATATAAAAGAGACGCGACAGGGAATTGTAGCAGAAATCTACTTTCTATCCCACACTCTCCCTCCTCTTCTCTCTCTCTCTCTCTCTCTCTCCCTCTCTCTCTTTCTCTCTCTCTTTCTCCCTCTCTCTCTTTCTCCCTCTCTCTCTCTCTCTCTCTCTCTCTCTCTCTCTCTCTCTCTCTCTCTCTCTCTCTCTATCTCTCTATGCCTACTTCTCTCTTATTTTCTCTCTCTCTTTACGATTATTTCACTCTCAGTTTGCATTTTCATCAACTATTTGGAACAAGTTAACTAAATTTTCAAACATTGTAATAACCAATAAATCAATAGTTTGAGTTTTGCAAACAAAGAGATATTGCTCCAATGAAGTTGCAACTTTGTGTCTCATCTTACTGAAAATTATTGATGTTTTGACTCAAAATCTCATTGTATTGTCGATTGAATACGATGCAATTACAGTTACTTGACAACAATTTGGTTGGCATTGTCAGAAACGCTCGACATAAGAAAACTTTGAAAAGTTTAACATTTCAAAAGTCACATTTTGTGAGTGAGAATTTACCCGCAAAAGAAAAAAACTTTCTTCCAAAATTCTTGTTTATTGTATGAAATGTCAAATGTTAAAGTTTAAAAGTGTCACGATATAAGTGCTAAGCATTTAACCCAGTTGAGAAAAAAATCGTAACAAAAATTGTGAAGCGACAAAGAAGAGTGCGACAATTGCAATACAATTTTTGTTATCATTGCAAAAATATGTCGAAAAATGTGTATAAAAAACATCATTGTCAGTTGGCAACAGACATATTTTAAAAGTATGTTTCATTTCAACAAACATCATATACACATACAAACACTCATCATTATCATCCACGTGCGCATCCATTTTGATGGTTAAACAAAGTATATACACCAATAAAATAATATCGATGGGAAAACTGTGCCAATTGGCTGAGTGACTTTGTTTGAATGCGTACTTTCAAATATAAAGTAGTTGATTGAGAGTAACAAAGTGAAAAAAAGAGACAGTGAGAGAAGTAAGGGAATCACGACAAGATGAACATCAAGATCCATATTTTAAGATTGCTTGATCGATGAGGGGGAGGTGAATTTGACGTGTAAAAAAACACAAAAAAAAAAAACAAAAACTTGAAGCTACATGTATCAATATCATAAAGAAAAATGGGAAATGGAAAGATGCGTTACACATGTGTGTATTTTTTTTTTTTATAGATTTTATTATTTGAAATAAAAAAATCAGGGATTCGAAAACGATGCCAAACATAGACGAAGACAATGACTGAATATTTGAAGCATAGCCTAACGGATGAATATTGCGATACGTGAGTATCGAATGGATGAGCTACTCATGTGACTAAGCTTTTTCTCAATTTCAATAACAACTGATAAATCAGACAAAATGCACACATCGTCTGGCTTTTGCTTTTGCATTTTTCTTTTTCTTTTCTGATTCCCCCATCGTTACGTTTATAGTCATTTATTGAAGTTGACAATATATCTATTGAAAAAATGATGAGAAAAAAAAAAATGTTGATGAAAAAAGTGTGATGGAAAGAAAAAAGTTTGGCAAAAATGGTGTAAACGAATCGAAATAATGACAACATAATTTTTGATGTCTTGCAACTTTATGATTTTAACAAGTCGTAAAAATATCCCAATTGATGATCGCTGATGTGCTCAGGTGTTGAGAAAAAAAAATATTTAATATGTGCCGTGCAAACAAAATTAACACATAAGGTGGTTGGAGGCGAGGTGAACCATTATTGGAAATGTATCGGTTTATGGAACCATCGATTCTTTTGCTACTTGATGCAATCGAATGACAAGCTTTTCCTTCATTCTCCTGCAAATGTTGGTCTCGTATCGTCGGCGACAGTTGATGGCAAACATCATTCTTTAACCTTTATTTGATCGTTCACTTCTTTTCGAATGTCTTAATAATAAAAACGTCGCTCATCATTATTAGAGAAAGGAAATGAGAAAAAGAGAGAGAGAGAGAGAGAGAGAGAGAGAGAAAGGGAGAGAAAGAGAGAAAGAGAGAGAGAGAGAAAGAGAGAAAAGAAAAAAAAACCAACGGGCGGGACATGAACATTAAAAATAAATTGCGACCATGTTTGACGGTGACATCAAACTGGTCGTTGCATATAAAAATGTGACTTTTTTTCGGAAAAACAAAAATGTGTATAAATACCGTTTATAACGTGTGCTCATATATTCAAAGACACCGGAAATAGTTTTGTTCTAATAAAACGCCTCATCGACGACAATCAAACTGGATATTTTCCGTCGAGCTTAACCGCCAAAATGTCATTTAATGTTTTCGTTTGTTATTGTTTTTGTTCGTGCCAAAATATGCTATCAGTGGAATGGATTTTGTGGCAGGTGAATGTCATTATTGAATTTGACAATATGCCAAGCACATTTAATTTCATTGAAATCTCTCCTCAAATAAGTTGAAAGTGTGTATATTTCCCATTTATCCAACTGAAGATATGCCGGTAGCGTTTTGATGCCATTTCGTTTCACTCTTTTTTTTCTTCATCATTTCCTTCTCTTGTGCTATCATATACACACACACATCACAATATTCTTCCTTGAGCATAACATAAAATTAGAATGTGCATTCTTATCTAGGCATTTTTGTTGTTATTAACCATCAGAGTCTCTCACATTGGTGTCTCATATTATATTTATGTTTATTACATTTTTTTTATTATTTCATCGCAGCATTGATAGGCTTCTCTCTCTCTCTCTCGCTCTCTCTCTCTCTTTCTCTCTCTCTCTCTCTCTCTCTCTCTCTCTCTCTCTCTCTCTCTCTCTCTCTTTCTCTCAATTTCTATTTATCCGTGCATATTGAAATGACATCGAAAAACCGCCCATTTTATGAAAATTAAATTTCATTTGTATGAAGCCACATTTCCAACAACTAAACACATGAAATGAAATTGAAAAAAGTATTAAAGCGGGGGCGCCATTAAAAATCATTCGCAAATGTTGGTATTTTTCTTTTGGTATTTCCGCAATCATAATACTGCTTTCGTTTGAAATTGTTGGCCAAATATTTTGTGATGAATTTCCATCATCACTTGAATTTTCAAATCCTTATGTATCGATTTATTTATTTCATTAAAATGGATAAATGAATAAATATGTATGTAGTAAACGAACATGAAAAAGAAAGAAACATCAAAACAAAATAATAACCTCATTTTCTAAGATTGAGCAAATCGAAATTTCATTCGATTAATATTTTATATTTCAATGTAGAAGTTTCATCGGAAAAAATTGCAAATGCTCAAAATTTGTGAAATTTTATTTTCGCTGTTTTTCATTTCATCTACGCTCTTTTTCATGTACATCTATATCGAACAAAGCGCTGAATCAAAGTCGTTTATTTTGTGTGAGTCTCTCTCTCTCTCTCTCTCTCTCTCTCTCTCCCTCTCTCTCTTTCTCTCTGTATGTGTGTGTGTGTTTGGAATGAGTGAAAATTTAAAAACAACTTTTGAAATGAACAAACTGAATTTATCAATTTGTAAATTATTTATGGCCACCGATTTTATACATATTTCAAGTTATTACATGAATTATTGAAAATTTTAAAGAATTTGCAAGATAGAAAGAATAACAAACTGTCTGTCTGACTGAATGTTGATGGGTAAAATCTGGTTTTTCGAGTCAGCATTATTTGATACTCTACCACAAATTCACACTCGTTGCCGGCAACAACGAAATATTCAATTTTGCATATTATTTGGTAAAAGCAGAGGAAAAAAAAAGAAATAATTTCATATTTTTCCGAGTCCGGGAATGCCAAATAAATTTTCAACATAAAATTGTATACATACAGTTAGGTACATGCAAATACTTGAAACACATGTATTATAGAACTGGGTGCCTCTTACATGTATATATATTACAAAACTGAATGCATATAGGTAACAAGGAGTAAAAACGAAAAAACATCGTGGGCCAAGAGAAGAAAACAAAAAAAAACGAATTGAAGAAATTTTTTTTTATTAAATTGAAACGAATTGGCAATGCATATCCACAACTGACTTTTCCGCGTGGGAAAACAACGAAACAGCTTTTGATGCTTGTATTTACATGTTTTAAAGACATTTTTTTCGCGAAACATAACGATTTGTCATACGTTTTATGTTTTGATATTTGCAATAAGTGTTGAAGTGAAAGAAATTGTCCTATAAACAAAACACAAATGAAAAAACACAATTTGAAATTGGAATGTGAAAGTTGTCATGTCAACAAACAATATATGATTTGAGTATCTATGATGATAAGATGAGCTTGAAAAGAAAGTGGAATATGTTTTTTGTGACTCACATACACATTCTGTGTGAGTTTAATGTGTGTGACTGTGCAAGTGTTTCCATCTATCTAGATAGAAAATACTTTTTCCATACAAAATATTCAAAAACCGAGCGAATGAAAAATCAAAGAAAAGTGCGAAAAGACGTTGAAAAGACGGAAAAATTCATGTTACTCAAATATTTTGCTTGAGCATTGGCATAAACAGCAAGGTCGCTTCGATACATAATTCAGGAATTTTTATTGCATACGGCACAAACATCATGACCCCAAACCAACCAAAATCTTCAAATAGTTCTCAAATAAAGATGTGAATGTCAGAATGCACGCGATTTTCAAACAACCAAACTATATGTACATATAGACACATCGATACTTACACATACACATATATAATCACACACTCTTTTATGCTTTGATATCACGAAAACAAACATTCTTAAAAAGATCGCAAACGTATTATACTTTGGAGAATGGAATCTGAAGATGGCTTTTTTTTTTGCCAATCGAATAATATATGCTTATACGATTTCAACAAGCGAAAAATTACACTCAATGTTACTATCGAAATAAATTCATTGACAATCGGATGCAACGGAATGGAATTGAAATCAACATGAATTGACGAGAAAAATTTCATTCTATTTTTCTCTCTCTCTCTCTCTCTCTCTCTCTCTCTCTCTCTCTCTCTCTCTCTCTCTTTCTCTCTCTCTTTCTCTCTCTCTCTATCTCTCTCTCTCTCTCTCTCTTTTTTTCTCTCTCTCATGCTTGCCATCACTTTCATCCAAAAAGATAAAGAGATTGAAATTGAGCACAGAAGCAAAAACCATAACGAAATATTATACAATTTATTCAGTGAAATGCATACGATGCTGAGATCAATATCAATAAATTTCCATTCAACTATTGTTGTTCGAATGAAATGTGTATTGCAACAACACACACACAAACACACATCATATCAGCATTGTAGAATTATTTTGGCATTATTTTGTATCAAATCATCGATTCGGAAAGTATTACTCTTTTATTTCCTCGCAATGATTCAAACTAAAGTGAATTTGGGTTAAGCATAGTTTTTCCACTTGAAATTGTATATATTATTTATTTTCATATAGAATTAGGAAAATTAAAAGCACTTTTACGGGGCATAACATAGTATTTTTAAAAGCTCAATTTCCAGTTGGGCGAGAGATAGATTGACCGTTGAATGGATTTTGTGGAAAAAGGAATTATATTGTGAAGCAAATGGGATTTGGTACAGAGACAGAGAGTGAGTGTGAGAGAGAGAGAGGCAAGAAATATCAAAATCAGTATAATTTCATCAGAATAAATGTGCTTGTCTCTAAAAACTGATGATTTTCCATAGCAACACAGCTACCGATTACATATTTTCACCGTCATTCGCTTCTGACAAATACATTTTTACTGCCGTCAATCAATGCATGTGAATGTTCAATGTGCATAACTCCATAAAATTGAAAAGCTATAAATGATGCCGATTAAATTGGTTTTTATCATTTTTTTGTTTCCTTTGTTTCTTCCCAATCATTCAAATGCTTGGCATTCTCAATCTTAAACTGAATTCATGATCTTGTTTGTGGTTTCCATTTACGAGCGACGAAGATTATTATTTTCCGGAAATAAAAAATAAATGTATCATTAAAATTGTACAATAACACAAACAGGAAAAATTGCAGCATTGTTGGAAAAATGGCACAACTAACGGTCTCGTTTTTATACAAATTAGATCATAATCTGGATGAACATTGTCGAGAAATTTCTTTTCGGAGAAAATTTTAAGTTACAGTGAAAACAAGAGAAAAATTGGAATGTTGCACAACGATTTGTTGCCACAGTGATGCAACTGTTCGCATTAAGTCGCATTTGTTACAGTGACATTTCAAATGCATTATTCGGGTTCTTTGGACATAATTTTTTTTTGTATGAAATGAATTCCCTTTAGCATAATCGCACTTGTCCATTTTTCATTTCATACAAAATGAGGAAAATGTCCGTAAGCGGCTTTTTTACTTTTGCATTTCCTTATCTGACAGACACGAGTGGGAGAAAAAAAAAAAATAGTGCTTTTCATGTGAATTAAAATCTCAACCGATACCAATAGCAACGATAACATTCATTTATTCTCTTTATTTTTCAATTCGAAATATGCGAACGCAATGAGCATACTGCTTAATGTTGCTTGTGTTCAGTGAGAACATTAGCGAATATTGGAAAGAATACCACATATGAGCACTGAGCACTGAACACATCAACACATGCGTATCGAATATGTACATGCATTGCATGCACTTAAACATTTCAAGCAAAAAAACGAAGCATTCCATTCCTTAGCATCCATAGCCAGTATCTATGCCACTCCACTCGTAACATTTTTCAAGTGAAATATTTTTGTGCGAACATTGAAATACAAGCCAAGGAAGATAGCAAAAGATGTCCTGAACAAAGCGTCACCACTTTCGTAAATTTTATTACATTTGACATTTAATAGGATTAGATTTTTGCTAAATTTACTCCGAACAGATTTCAGGTAAATTATATGGTTCAGGTGGTGCCAAGTATTAAAACACATTCATATTTCAATTTCAATTTCAATGACCGAATAGATTAGATTACTAATTAGAATAAATACATATGAATGACTTAACACTTATGTACGAATGAATAAAATGAGAGAGTTTAAAAGACAAATTTTTACCATTCAAAGAATTCAAACAATTACACATTCATAAAGAATTTGTGATGCCATCCACAAAGCGACCTGTAGCCAAAAACACCATTGTCACTATAGATGCGAATTTCTTCCTCATTTAGAAGAGAATTTTATTAAGAATATTTGATATAATATTCAATGGAAAAGTTGAATGAATGGAAAATATTATGAAAATCGCACAGGTGTTTTGAAAGAAATTGTTAAAGCAATCTAATGCAACGAAAAATGGCCATTTTCTCATCTAAACTATGAGTAGAATTGTATGTCGACAATGTGTAGATAAAATTAGATCTTATATTGTGAAGCACATTCATCGTAAACGAATACGTGCACAGAAACGAACATTGAAAATGGATACCAAACAATGGATGACATTAAAGATTATGTGGACAACAACTATTGTGACACATTGCCCATTCTCATTGTGTGTGCAAGTTTGAATGTTTATATTACCGTTGGCATAATTTTCATTTCTATCCGTTTTGTTCGTATATTTGGCTAGATCTTTGTACAAGACAAAGAATAATACATCGTCAAGTCTTTTCCCATCTTCAAAGTATCACAGTCTCACTCTCACTCTCTCTCTCTCTCTCTCTCTCTCTCTCTCTCTCTCTCTCTCCTCTCTCACTCTCACTCTCTTTCTCTCACTTTCTGTGGTTTTTAGTACATTTTTCATTGTGAAAATGTCCACGAAATAGCACCAACTATTTGTACGATGATTGTTATTCAACCCGGTGGAAAATCGTAAAGCGCATACATGCTTACCTATGTTAGATGATATTTTTGTACCTCCAGGCAATAAATGTGCAGCAAACAAAACACCAAAAGCAAGAAGAATTGTGTTAGTGTTACACAAAAATTAAACAAACAACCTTTACGGATGTATTTGAGCGACGAACCGAAAAAGGAAATAATGAAATGAAACAAATGCCTTTGCAAACATGCACATACACATACAGAGTGAGAAAGTGAAAAAGGGACAAACACCATCTAGTACACCAGATAAACTGCACAAATGTATTTCGGAAACTTTTGCACAAACACAAAGTTCCGGAATATTCAAAATAGGATATGATCGGTTGCTGATTCACTTGGATTCTCATTGAGCGATGCACAATGAACACGGAAAAAACAAGAAAGAAAAAACGCAATCCGAATTGCAGTTGTTTGTTATACAAGAATACTGACCACGCACAAAAATCCTCCAAACGTACATAAATCAGCACGAATTTGTTGCTGTTCATTCGGCCATGCGCTCATTTTTCTCTGTCTGATTATTGCCTTTCATTTTTGCATTTTCATTCGCAAATTGCAATGCGCTTAAACAACTGAGGCACAAGAACAAAACCAAATAAAGAAAATGAAGAAGTTCAAAATTGAATAAAAAAAAGGAGAGAGAGAGAGAAATAGAGAGAGAAAGAGAGAGAGAGAGAGGAAGAGAAAGAGAGAGAGGAAGAGAGAGAGAGAAAGAAATAGAGAAAAAATGGGCAGCAAACAAAGTTCGAGCTAGTGTGATCACCACCGAATCGTGGCAGGAAAATGAAGGTTTGCAAACGTACTCGAGGCTAAAAAACATCAATATACATCACTACTATTTCAAAACAATATTTTTTTCACCGAGAGAAATTCCGGGTGTAAGTGTGTGTGTGTGTCCAGAACAATTTAAACACACGTTGTATGTACACTAAAATGTAAGTACTTTGAACGAGTTACGGTGTGTATATTCGGTTCGGAAAAGTCTGTTTATTTAGTTGATGTTGGGTGCTTGGTGATGTGCTGGTATTTACGTACATCGGTTTCTGTGCACAAGGCACATTTAGATAGTTTGCTAGTTTGCTAGTTGTCCAGCTGCAAGTAGGAAAATAGCAAACAATGGCAAAAGATAAACAAAGCCACAAAATAGTATGACACAGAAAAATACGATCAACATAAGAAAAAGAGAACGTGGAAAGAAAGAATGAAAGAAAGAATGAAACAAACAAAAAAATTATGAATATTCAGATAAAATATTCATATTGAGCGCAACGAATGTTGCTAACTCATGTGCATTTTCTACATGATTCTTGCATGCAATTGTACAGCATTTAAGACAACAAAAGAACTATATATGCCAATTTCATTGTTGCTTTTTGAACTACATTCATAAATGAGATTGCATGAACATTACAAATTTTTATCACTTGTCACCTTAACAATCAGCAAAGTACCGCATGTATTTTGTGTGTGTGTGTGTGTGGCTCGCAAAATTGGAATATTTCTGTGAAAAATGGTTTTATTTTAAATTTCATTTCACTTTATTTTTATTCACTTGAATTGTTTAAATTTAATTTGAAAATTTCAATGGAATTCACCAAAATGTATTTCAATTTGTTATGTTTTCAAAACTGCATAAATAAATAAAAGTTTTGTATGAAATGAAAAAAAAAAACAAAAAAAAAATCTTCTCCTCTTGTTACACCCACTGACTGAATTTAATCTCTCAAAATGTAATTCTATTAAACCTTTTTGACGGTGAAAACCAAACTAAAATGGAACACCGAAATGGTGTAACCATTTTGTATCAATGCAACTTGAAAGTACCGAAGTTTCCACCATTCAAACCTAAACCAAACCAAACCAAACCACATCAAATTCATTAAGAATGCAACTCTAATGAATTCATAATGATTGCGTACAAATTGCGGATTCTTTTTGCTTTGAACTTTATCAAATCATTTAAATTTTGAATAAAAGTTTCCAAGAATGTTGATGATTATTTTCATTCATTTTACATTGGTCCATGCAAATGGAACTAGATGTTTACTTAAAGTTATTTTCATTCAATTTTAAATGCAGTTATCTTCTTTTTGTCATTTTAATATTGTTTGCTTTGGTACACGAACAGAAAAATGTGAATAAAAAAAAGAGCAAGCAAAAAGTGAAGCAAAACAAGTGCGTAAAGCGAAATCATGAATTGCCGTAACGTGGGACACAGTCGGCCGAATTTTATTACAAACAGGATGCAAAAATGTATTTGTTGTGGTCCCAAAGTGACTTTTTGTGGTCTTTGTCATAGATGCAATATTTGTGCAATGTGGCCCACAAACGAGTGCAAATGTTTGTGTCTGATTCCATTGAAAAGGATGTGCGTTAAACGAAACGCTTAGCTACAAATTATAAACGAAATCATATTTTTCTTCGTCAGCATAAAATTGCATAAACTTACACACAAGCAAACACACACACAGTAAATATGAAAAACGTGTGCAATTTTTAGCCTTTAAAAATGCTTTTCGACCATGTGCGAACGAGCAAGCAAAAGAAAATGATTAAGAGTGAAAGAGTAAGGCAGTGGAAGTGGCAAGGTTGAGGTTGCTTTATGCATTGCATATGCGGAAAATTAAAATTTATTACCGTCGAAATGTTTTGGTTTTTCTACCCGTTTTTTTTTCATTTTCGGCTGCATTTTATATTCTTACTCTTCCTTTACGAGTTAAGTCGCGTTTTTCAACGATTTTCATTTTACATTCATTCATTTCTTTATGTTTGTTTTTTTCATAAAAAATTGTTTTAAACACAATAGGCAAACATATTTCGAAAACATGCGAAATAAATTTAAAAAAAAAACAACGGAACGAACGTTAAAATGCGAAGCGGAAGATACAAATCCTGATTTTCTTTTAAATTAAACACAATTTTTGGTCGATGGTTTTTAGTGTGTCTATACTTGCTGCTTTGTAATATACTTGCGATAACCGGATTCAAATACATTTTTCGAATCTATTATTATATCCGATTTGATTATAACTTTGCCATTTATTTTCCTTTATAGTGGTGTTCCAAAACTATTAATAACGAAACTTCATTTAAACAACGGCGAACATGAGATTTCCCATAGTAATAACAACAACAACAACAAAACCCGTGTATGTGCTGAATATGTGCGCCGCCGCATCTATAAATAATCAAATTGGCATTGTTTTACTGCGATACGATGAGAAAGGAGAAAAAAAAAATCGAAAATAATAGAGAAAAACTACAAGTAAGGCGATCCGTTTCACATGAAATAAAAAAAGAATGCAACTGCAACCAAAATGGTGTAATGGTTTCAGCTAAAGTTAGCGTTTACTATCATGCAGCGTGGTATTTTAAAATTTGTGTGGCGGCTTTAAGCATACCGCATGTTATGATACATAATTGGTTTTCAGAAAGACTTCAAATGAATTTTCATATTTAATGAACGGATCCGTTCATATTTCATGAACGGATCCGTTCATATTTCATGAACGGATCGATCGATGGCATTAAACACACAAAAAATGCAACGCAATGAAAAATAGCCTGAAAATTGAATCGGCAGCAAAGATCACGCGGTACAATCGCGTTGCAATTTAATGGTGCAAATGAATTCTTCTGTATTATAGTTGCGTAATAAAACTTTCATCGCAATTTTTTTTTCCACGTTTTTTTTTATATGAATTTCCATTTATGCATTACTCATTGAATCGCTTAAATGTTTGCACAGCATCGTGCAAATTCATCGCATGCTCAAAGAGACATAAACATTGCTTTAATCTCAAGAAAATCATCAACTTCACACTGGCATTCTCGAAGCAATGTTGAACAGCGCACAAAATTTGGCAAGAATAAAAAAAGAGGAACGAGTTTTTAATCTCCAAGGCAAACGACAAGACCGAAAATAGTTATGCACGTTTTTCATTCTTCTTTTTTTTTAACGGTGCATATCACGAAGAAGTGAAGAGAGAGAGAAAGAGAGAGAGAAAGAGAGAGAGAGAAAGAGAGAGTAGAAGAGAGAGAGAGAGAGAGAGAGAGAGAGAGAGAGAGAGAGAGAAAGAGAGTGGAAGAGAGCGAGAGAACAAATAAAACAATGCCTTAAACAATGAATGAATAAAATGCACGGAAACAATGCGGAGCACACTCAAAAATTCGGTACAATATTCGGTGTGCACATTACAACTTTAATTTATTTATTTCGCTATTTAAAGGGCAATTTGTTGTAAATTTTCCAGCACTTTATTTGGCCTGAATAAGAAAGCGTTGTTAAATCGCTGAACATGAATAGAAAAGAAGGAAAAGCAAAAAAAAAAAAAGAAAAAAAAAGAGAAACCAACAAATATGAGAACAGAAATAAATAAAATAAACATGCGAATGAGAGAAAAATACAAATCGTATTCGTGGTTTTGAGTACAATGCATTTCATTCATCTCAGCGAGGTGAATTAATTCTCATCTAGTTTAAATTGCAACACATGCCATGCCCAAGATATTTGAAAGTTTAATGGATCCTCAATCTAGCACAAAGTTTTTCAACCGAAAATTAACAAGACAAAAGAAGCCGAAAAAAAAACAGAAACTAGAGAGTAAGAAGAAGAAAAATTTGCAACAAAAATTATATTTCACTTGGAATCGAATTTAACATTTGGTTTGTGCAACGAGTGAGCACAACAGAAAACCCACAATAAAACTGAAGAATAGATCAACAGCTTAGTATTTTACTTGGCAACCCTATTTGAGGTTTGGACTTGAATTTGTTTTATTTATAACGAAAGGTGAAAGTCTAATGGAAATCATTTTTTTTTAATGCCTTTATGAAAAATGAACCACAAAAACTAATGAAAAAAAAAACTATATTATTTGAAGACGCGTCAAATCTCAAAACATTATGAATTCTAAATTAAGTCTCAAGCCTCAAAATGTCATGATTTTTCAATCAAGTTTCAATGAAAAAATCCGAATTATGAATGGAGGTGCCACAATGTCAATTTTCTCGAGCTTTGTTAGATCTTTATTTCCAACGCAAGTATATTTTTTTTACAAATTCAAACAATTTTCAATTCTTCATTCTCATGGGACAATTTTGTTTTCGCCTTGGAAATCTTTCATTCATGTAATGAATTGTGTTTTATTTTGGTGATTTTTCAATATTTTGCAATATTTTTTTTTATAATAAACACTAAAAAGTTGAGGTTTTCCATCATTTGTATTATTTTATTTATGTGAAACACTAATGTTCATCGTTCACAGATTTCATTGACATTAATCTAATGACATCTGTCATCATTCATCTTTATTTATTTTAATATTTTCCATTCGAAATTTTTCAACGCTTATGGAT
Source organism: Resseliella maxima (assembly GCA_029041755.1). Taxonomy (NCBI): domain Eukaryota; kingdom Metazoa; phylum Arthropoda; class Insecta; order Diptera; family Cecidomyiidae; genus Resseliella; species Resseliella maxima. The sequence continues at coordinate 6,867 of JAQOWM010000600.1, read as the reverse complement.
TCCATTCTTATTGTTAATATTACGTGCAACTGTCACTTAAGCAAAATATAATAATCCAAGTCTCATGACCCAATTGCTTGGTTGCAAAAAGAATATAGAATGTTTACTTCGAAATAAATGAACAAAACGAACGAATGTTTCATTATTAAATAAATCAAAGACATTTGAATAAAAAAAAATCACTTTATATTTACATAGAATGCCATTGATAGAGTACATAATTCAAGATTACGACAGTTTTATCAACTTAGGTGCACTAGATTATTTGTTGTACAAAGCTGACTGAGAAAAAATAACAAAACGAGAGATATTTTTTTTTTTTTTAAATTTATTCATTCTGCCACGGGCAATGATAACAACAAAGTTCAAATTCAATACTTTGTGAATTGAGTAGTAATTATAATCATGAATGAATATAATTACAATTATTTTAACAATTTTTTTTCGAAACAAAGTGATAAAGGTTTTAATTCAAAATCAAGAGCATTTGAATACAGTTTCTCTGTATTTTAAATGTTTGTTCAATGCATTCAATGAAAAAATAAGCTCAAAAAACGCCACAAAGCAAAAAATAGGAAAATGTATGAAAATAAATCGGTCAAAACTGTGTTTATTGATTCAGATAAAAACAATTTAATTCGCAAGATACTGAAAATTACATTTTATGGCAATTGCTGTGCATTGATTGTGTGCTGTGATTCTTTATAAATTTATCATTTTGATTTTTTTTTTTTTCATAAAACTTTTTGAAACTTGATATTTGCTAACAAAAATGTACATTGTACATTGTTCATAGTTCATAGTTCATGGTATATATACATTGATATTGATTTGAAATAATTTACAAAGAAATGAGAAAAAATAAACAACTATGTCAACAAAACATTAACACTGAAATTGTGATTGGAAATTGATAAGGATTAATGAAGTATGAAGTAAAATTGTACATTTAATCTGAAAATAAATAGGAAGAGGAGATTAGTGATTTATTTTTGACATATATATAACATACATTACAAAAATATGCGTTTCGAATGGAGAATATTTAGAAATAAATATTTACCAAATATCGCACACTCTGCTGTATTGCCGTCAACGCTGAGTGTACAAAAACAATGCACAATCTTAACGAAGATTAAGAAAAAGAAGAGTAAAACAAAACACAAAAAAAAGTGCATTAGTTCGTCACCAATCATTCGTATTGAAAATATATTTAAATTTTGATTTCAAACTGTGGCCAAAGGTTACTTTTATTGCGACATATTCATTGTTATCTATACTATAAATGTATGTTTCGACAAAAGGCTGAGAATTAGTTTTGAATTAGGATTCATTTGGTTTTCATGCATTGAAGACATTATTTCGTTTTCGTGCATTGAAGAAATCATTTTATTTTCGTGCATTGAAGTTACGAGACGTATTATTTCGTCTCATTAAAGTTGAATCATGAAGTTTTTACTAATATATATATTAATATTTGTACCATTTAAAAATGGTATTAATTGTGACGTAACAAATGATGAAATTGCAAAAACCAAAAAATTACTGGAGGATGCAGTTCGTGAAGTTCAATTTAGTGATAAACATAAAGATTTTATTTTAGTTTTGGGTAAAACTGGAATGGGAAAAACTCCATTCACCAGATGGATGGCAATGGATAATAGTAAATTAACAGCTGAACGAAAAAGTAAATTTGATCCAATTTTAATGAGAGATGATGATGGAACAATTGGAACATCACTAACTCAATCGGCAACAATATTTCCACATTTATATGAAAAAAATGAAACAATTTTTTATGATTTTCCTGGTTTTCGCGATACAAGAGGCTTAAGTTATAGCATTGCTACAGTTTATGGTATTAAACAAGTAATGGATTATGCACAAAGTGTTAAAATACTTATGTTAATTAATTTTGATTCGGTAAAAAGAGGCGCACCCCGAGACAGTTTTAAAAGTTTATTGGATGATATGAGCGGTTTAATCAATGATATTGATAAATTTAATAATAGTATTTCATTGATTATAACACAAGTTCCACTTTATATACAAACGTATAAAGCAACAGATGATGAATTTATTGAATATATTGGTGAATTTATAACAATCGCAAGACAAGAGCTAATTAATTCATCGGATGTTAATAATATAAAAAATGGTAAACAAGCAATAAAACTTATTGACATTATAAGTGCAAATAATTTTTCAAAAGTTGGCATTTTTCGTTATCCGGATAAAGAAGGTCCATTTAGTGAAATAACTATATTACAAGAAGGAAAAAATCGAATTGAAAATATTATTTCGAATCAACTTATATTTAGAAATTCAACAAAATCTGATTTTAATATTCCAATAAATGATGAATTAAAAAGTGACATAAATAAATTAATAAATGATTTAATTGAAAATGATTTGTCAACGGATGTAAATGATGTTTGTGATGAAATTGAACAGTTTTATCATGAAATCGAAAAAAATATTGCCGATTTTAATGTGTTAGAAAAGAAACATTTGTATGCTTATCAAATATTTAATGAAATTAAAACGAACGATCCGCAATTATTCTATGACAATTTATTTTTCGCATTAAATTCATTGGAAATTCAATTGACCACAAATACTTCGATAAATATTAAAAAGCATATACAATCGATAACACTTTTAAACAATTTAAATCCAAGTAATAGTACATTACCAATGAATGTGTTAAATAGATTACAAAATATTAAAAATCATCTTCAAAACTCAAACAAATGGTATCATTTCTTAGATAAATTTTATGGCATTTTATCAAAATATCAAGTGCAACAATCTATGCAAAAATGTAATATTACTGATTTCATGAATAATATATCTACGTTGATGAAAAAAGACGAGAGAAATGCACAAATCAATTGTAGTGAAATTCATTTAAAAGAATTTTTAGATTGTGTAAATGATGATGGATTGGTTTATGAAATTATAAAAGATATTCAAATCATTTCATTTCAATTACAATCATTGTATACAGTTTTTAATCAATCTATTTATACGAATTTAAAACGTGAATGTAATTCAAATACATTTGTATTGAAAGGACAAAATATTAAAATGAGTGAATTAAATGATGAATATTGCAAAAATGCAAGTGTAATTCAAATATTTGCATTAAATAGAGTGTATTTTGATAGTGATTTATCAAAAATTGGTCAAGAAAAGCAAATTATTATTATTGCTCAAATTTGGGAAGCAATTAATAATAAGAAAATTCAAATTGCATTGGATGGTATTGATGGGAAACCATTATCGGAGCCAAAAGCACGTGATGGTGATGAAGTTTTTGTGAATGGAGAAGATGGAAAATCTGGTTTACCAGGCGAACCAGCTGGAAATATTTTTGGTGTTTATCTTCAAATTATCAATAAAGAAAATGTAGGCATTTCCATAAGTGGTGGAAATGGTGGACCAGGTCAAAATGGTGGAAATGGTACGTTTAAATTTAAATTTAAATTGATATGTTTTGGTTGAGGGACACTCAAATAAATTTGTAGAATCATTTTGTGTTTGCATTGAATTTTATTTAAAATATTCACATGGTTTTGAAAATATTTAAAAAAAATAATTATTTGAAATTTTCTTATTCAGTTCGAAACATTTGATTTTTCGAAATCTTTAATCATCTGATTTGAATATTTTCAGGAACTGATGGAATCAAAGGAATCGATCCATATTTTGATGTAGAACATGATGGATTCAATAATGATTTCATAGCAAATGTAAATACACATCAATGGGATGAAAAATGTTTACACTACAATACTTCATGGGAAGAAAATGATAAATTTGAATATATTGATTACACGGTTTATGGTAGTGAGGCAAAAAAACCGGGTAATGGTGGTAATGGCGGTGCTGGTGGTAGTGCAGGTACTCCAGGTAAAGCTCTCATTATTGGACTTCAGACACAGGATAATTTTCCAGTTGTTTTGGATAAAGGTATTTTGAAATGATTCTTAATTTCACTAGACAAATTAAATGGAAAAAAAATCATTAATCTATAAAAATATTTACTATTTTTAATGTATTTTTTTTAGGGAAAAATGGCGCCGCGGGTGCTGGTGGAAAAGGTGGCAACGGAACTCAAAATGGTCAAATATTACATATAACATTTGTTAATAGTATATTTTGGAATCAAAGAGGAAAACGTAAGCATCGAAGACCAACATTACATACATTTGATCCTGCTGTACAAATTCCGGCTGGTAATGATGGAACAAGCCTAAATACCACAAATACAGATTCACGAAAAATCGTTTCAATTGATTTTCCAAATACATTAAATGAATACAAAAATTATTTAATCGAAAATCTACCAAATAACATACAAGAGACAAATTTACGAAATTTTTTAAATAATTTATTAAACAATAATCGCATTAAATCACAATATAATGTACTGAATTTTGTAAATGATTTAGAATGTTTAGAAAGTGAATATTTTAATTTACGAAAACAATTAGATTTTATTCCATTTTATAATTCGCTATTGAATCGAATTGATGAATACAATCAATTACACAATATAACAGAGGATGAAAAAAAAATTCTTCGTTATCTTTATCCAGCTGTAATGAGTAAAAAATATAATGCAAACAATCAAGAAACAATTGTTAATTTAAAAGGTTATATTGATGATTGTAAAAATGATATTGAAAAATTGAATGCAGCCGAACATAAAATACAAATTTATAATCATGCTCAAGATTATAATCGAAATGTTAATGGAAAAATTAAAATTGCACATAATTTTATTTCAAATGATATATTACCGGATATCGATGGTTTATCTAAACAAATTCAAGAGCAAATTCGACAATTATTTAAAGAAATTAAATTAAAACAAAATGAAACTGAAGATGCACTTGAGCAAAGTAGAAAAAATCAAAAAGAAATTCAAAATTTAATTGGACAAAAAACTATTTTTGGAATTGTAAATATTGCCGGTTCAATAATTGGATGTTTTGGTCCTATTGGTGCTGCTATTAGCGCTGGCATTGGAATTACAGAATCTGTATTAAGTCCAAATTTAATAAAAAGCAATCTCAAAGGATTAATCGATAGAATTGGTGCCGATTTAAAAACAAAACAAGAATTTCGAAAAACTCAACTAAATGATATTGAAGAATTATTAAAAGATGGAACTGATACACCATATGATTTTAAAAAATTACGCGAAAAAGTGGCCGATTATAAATCGGAATTAAAAAACGAGGCCGAATTGGATCCGGCCAGAGTAAATCGTTTAAAAGAAATGAGCACAGAAATGGAAAAACTTATTAAAGAAGAAAGAGACGCATTGAAACGGAAAGATGATGTAAATACTAAAAAAACGGCCATTTTAAATAAAATCAATTCAATTGTTTTGTTTGAAAGTGCATCAATTGAATTTTATGAATTAATGAAAAAGAGTCAAGTCGAATGGAAAGAAGCAAATGATGAAACGAAAAAATTGGAAAAACAATTGGCTCTATTGAAACTGTATGAACAGAAAATTTTCGATTCAGCAATACCAATGTATTTTGAATTGAATAATACATTAACAAAATTAACACAGAATTTAGATGATAACATTCATGTTGAATTGGATGTAAAAAAATGGCATATTCAAAGTTTTTTAAAAGATTTAAAATTACAATTCAATGATATGTTTAAAGCATTTGATGCTGAAGATAATTTACAACGTGTTATCGATAAAATTATTGATGCAAGTAACATACTTATTACTGTTTATGATCGCATTGATGAATATTCAGATAGTAAAAAATTAGCCGATTATATTGCAGTTATCGCTTCACCAACTGTAAATAATAGCTATGACATAGTCACTGAACGTCTAATCCGAATTATGCAAACAAATTCAATCATTGAACGTTATGAATTAATTTTAAATGCATACAAACAATTTTATTTCCCATATGCTGTTAAAGTTTTAAAACAATTTGAATTGCCAGAATATTTAAAATCAACGGATGTTCAATCGATTAAAGAAAATGCCATTACAAAAATTGATAATATCATTTCAGATATTAATCGAAGAAATAATAATGCATTGCCTGAAGATGCTTTTAAAAGTACCGAACAATTTTGTAGCTCTTCATCGTGTCATGCACCACCATTTTATAAATGGCCATACAGTGATATAGAAAATGAAATAATTAAATTGCTACAAGGTGAATTGATAACAATTAAATCGGATATTTTTAAAGGTGTTGATATGAATGCGGTAAAATTTAAAGAAATCAATATTTATTTAAAAATGCATAATGAAAATAAGCAAACCGATTTCGATGGAATACTATCAGATTTTGATATTGAAATGAGAATGATTGGCCATTGTTATTATCGTTGTGGAAAACGTATCTATTTTATGCCAGTTAATGAAGAAACAGCCTTTTTTGATTTTGCTTTGAGCAAAACCACCAGCGGTGATCCAACCAGAATTGGTGAACTATATCAAAAAATTCGAAATCATCCATATTTCCTTAGTCCATATACTATATGGGATATTAAATTAAAGCACAAAGATGGATTAAAATCATTTCAACGATTCCGTCAATTTCAAAATGAAAAAATTGATATTGAACTTATTGGCAATGGTCATTATTTTTCAAGAAATCAATCTCTTGAATTTGAAATTTGTAACAATCAATTAGATGAATTTTACGATTTAGCAAATAAAATTTCAATTAATAACTAAAATTGATGTCAATCATTGTTTGTAGTTTGTATGGCTTATGAATCTTTGAAATAAAACTTTTATTGAATTAAAAACAATAAAAACGTATTTGAATATTGAGACATTTTACAGGCACCTTTTTTTCACAGGGC